>JAQQZY010137650.1:0-17668 GCA_030068375.1 Ostorhinchus rueppellii | reverse complement strand
ACCGTAAACTACCGCCATAGACCACCACTGTAAACCACCACCGTAAACCACCATTGTAGACCCACTGCCATAGACCATCACCATAGACCACCACCATAGACCATCACCGTAGACCACCGCCATAGACCACCACCATAGACCATCACCAAAGACCACCACCGTAGACCACCACCATAGACCACCACCATAGACCATCACCGTAGACCATCACCAAAGACACCGCTGTAGACCCACCAGACACTTCACCACTAATCAATCAACACTCAGCAGGTTCTCCCTAGGTTCTGTCCGGGTTCTACTCAGGTTCTCTCTGGGTTCTACCTGGGTTCTCCTGCTTCCTGTCACTGACATGGTAACTGGTGGATCTAAAGCACTGTAGGTGTGAATGTGACGGTCAGTGATTGTCATTTCCAAGTTAACCCCGCCTTCACCTGATTGGACTCATGATAGACTCCACCCCCACGACACTCACAGGGATTAAATGTTTCCAAAAATAATGAGTGAATGAGTAAATAGAAAAGACAACAACATGATTTTTAGCCCTGTGGTCGGTGCGTATGACAGATGCACCTTCAACACAGTAAAAGCCAAACATCAGTGACTGAAGTGGAACCTCTGTTGAGCTGTGGATCGACTGGCTGCAGCGTCTGCGGTCATGTGACCAGTGTTAATGGAAGCATCTCTCAGCCTCTGTATCATGTGGCTGCATTAATGGATTAATATTTTTGAGGCGGTTTGATTCCACCAGTGCTGCTCGTGTCAGGACCAAGGGCAGTGCACTGACCTTTATGACAGAGTTCAGCTTTGCCTCAGTCCATGTTACAGCATGGAGCCACATTTCCCAGCATGCATCAGAGGGCCAAGGCAGCGAGGGAAAACGAGTCACAGACAAGGAATGAGTGAGATGGAAAGAGCAGGGCGATGGCGGTGGCCAGAGGCAGGATGTCACGCATCATAACCCCACTGCGCCGCTCATTTCTCACCATTGGTTCTGATGGTTTTCGATGCGGCGATGCTTCAGCCCAGGCTGCACAGGGGGGTCGAATGGATGTGGGGTTCAAATCAGTAAATGGACAACGGCTCCAATCCTGTTCTTTGTAATGACACTGAAAAAAACACAAAACACAAAATTGGAATTGAGAAAAATGGTGCTTCTGTTCTATTCCCATTTTGCCTGTTTTAATGACCCAGAAAACCTTTTCCTGAGTTTTTCCAAGTTTTTGGAGGAAGACGTTTGTAATTCAGATTTGTTCGGTCCAAGAAGACGCTTTTATGATTTAACTTTAATACTGAGATTTTATGAAGCCTCTGGAGTCCGGGTGTATTTGAGGAGGAGGAGGAGCAGAGAGGAGCAAAGAGGACAGACAGGAGGAGGAGCAGAGAGTAGCAAAGAGAACAGACAGGAGGAGGAGCAGAGAGGAGCGAAGAGGAGCAGAGAGGAGGAGCAGAAGGGAGGAGCAGAGAGGAGAAAAGAGGACAGACAGGAGGAGGAGCAGAGAGGAGCGAAGAGGAGCAGAGAGGAGGAGCAGAGGGGAGGAGCAGAGAGGAGAAAAGTGGACAGACAGGAGGAGGAGGAGCAGAGGGGACAGGCCCTGGACGTCCTTTGTCCCTGTTGTGCACAGTTAGTGGTTGGTTTCTTTGGTGGTTGGTGGGTTTGTCATTCATGTTCCAAGGCCTCGTTGTGTGGAAACTGGAACACCATCACACACAGACATGTGCACATGTGTAGGTCTTCTGTCCTCCTGTCCTTCTGGCTGCTGTCACATTCGCCTGCTCTGGTTTTATTGGAGTAGGGTACTCCCACCAGCTTGTGGTTATATTTAACCTTCTATGGGGGCGTGGTTATATTCAACCCGATTTGGGGGCATGGTTATATTTCACCTGGTGTGGGGGTGTGGTTGTATTTAACCCTGGTCAGGGGCGCCCCCACATCAGGATTTTATGAAACACAAAGGATGGTCAAGGATGATGCAATGACTTAGTAAGATCAGGGATTAGAAGTCGGTTGGATCTAGTTCTTTCTTCTTTTCTGAACAAGGATAATGAGCTCAGATTCAGTCAAGTGTTGATAAAACACTGATCAACATTGGCCCATCCAGATGTGAAACCAACGTCTGCCATCATTACACAAACTGCTTCCACGGATCAAAAATGAGTCAGAAACACGATCTGACAGCGATAGAAATAAAAACAAGTAGAATGAGGGTTTAATGAGATGAATGTTTCATCACTGAGTAGAAGTGACAGACAGGAACCTGCAGAAGAAGAAGAAAAAGGAGGAGGAAGAAGAAAAGCTGTATCTTGTACATTTTTTTCGGTCCAGTCTACAGGAGGGTCCACCCACTGCCTCCGTGGTTTAAGCTGCAGGACATCTGGGTGTTCCATGGGTTCTGGGTTTATGCGAACTTCCAAATGGAACAGAACTTGGGCTGCGATTGATGGTGTTTCACAAAAATGGAAGAACAGACAAAAATGCATATTGAGAAACAGCCAAAATATGGCCAAAAATTCTGTCAAATTCCCATGATTCCTTGGGGTTTTACTTGAAGTAAATGTGCTAGTGTGTCTGTCGTCATGGAAACCCAGTCCTTCAAACTGACGAGGGTTTGGGAGATCATCCCTATTGAAAAGATGGGATTGAACTAATAAATCAGAAAATGCACCGTAAATGTAATGACATTCCAACAGCTGTGGCTTCAACTGAAGTCCTGGATCTGAGAACAGACCAGGACCTTCTGAAGTCTGGTCTCAGATCCAGACTGAACCTCAACACAAACCACAGTCTTGACCTTTGACCTTTATACTCATGTCGGATTCTGTGTGTTCTGTTCTTGTTTTTCAGTGTGAAACCTTTGGACCAACCGGGATCTGTGAAGACCAGATCCTTCAGGACGGGATCGATTGGATCTTTTTTTTTTTTTCGTCAGTCAGACCTTTGAGTCCTGATGTCTGCACTTATTTGACCAAAACTGTCTTTCCATCAGGTGGTTCTGCTGAATCTGAACCAGGTCTGACTGAACCTGTAGACCTCGGACTCAGCTCCTGGGGTTTCTATGGGTCTCAGTGTTTGCATCAACTGCTGCTGTTGAAGCCACTGGGACATGGAGCAGTGCATTATGGGTTCAAAGTACTTTATGAACACATTACTTTTGTAGTAACGGGAGGCGTGTTATTACGTCATCTCTGCACTTGGACCAACACCCAACACAAACTCTGACACTGAGGGCAACAAAGCCACATCGACCTGTAGTCTGGGACAGATCCAGTCTTCTTCCAGTCGTTTACAGGATCGGCACGTGTCACCTCTTGGTCGTCGTGCGTTCCTTCCGTTCCTTCCGTTCACGGTGCTCGATTAAACCACTCGAACCCCTTTATTTGACCCCAGTGACCTCTTCAACCTCACATTCTTCCTTCTCTCCTACTAAAAACATGCAATGAATCCCTTTGACTGGATTTGTGTTTAGCTGTGGGAGGAGGTAAGAGCCCACACCTGAAGCCATACCAAACACCAGCCATATGAAGACATTGAGGAAACACCAAACTGCGTGTTCTTGAACACATGGGTCCATCTTCAGGGAGAACAACCTGCTACTCAGTTCCATACGTGAGGGTGAACGCCGTGTGGTTGTAGATCCACCTCAGTCCTGAAGCGTGGCTGTGAACGCCGGCGTCCGTGGGCGTGTTCCTCTGCGTTGACGGATGAATCCGGACACTTTCATGTCTGTTCTGTGGGCAGAACCTCGCTGCCCTGCTCGGACCGGGCCCAAACCCTCCTTCGTTCTGTTCTGTTGGGCCGAGTTAAACTCAGAGCAGAGACACTCACACAAGGGCATCGAGCGCAGATAGACCCGCCAACACTTCCTGTACGTTTGTCACCACTTGGTCACTAGTTCCACGTCTAGTGAACGCCTTGAACAGATCTGGGTCCGAGTCGCTGCTGAAGAACCGATGCTTCTTCCTGCCGTTGAAGCCAAACTCACTGAACGTGTCCTGTCATTCACAAACCCAAAGACCAAGCAGATCCACCTTTACTGCGCCTCCCTATGAGTCTCATTCTCCTCTAAATTAGTGGAAGGACGCCCGCCTCTGTTAACGTGACTTCAGTCATATTTTGTGCCAAATCCTGACGGACTTCCTGTGGGCAGAACCCAGCTGTTAGCACTGCTGTTTACACGGTTCGGTCCAGACTTTTCTCCCATATGTGATGTTTCACATCAGCTCTGCACAGAAGTGCCCAAATCAGACAAAAATAAACACGTCAAAGCTCATGTCACGGGAAACTCCAGTTTACATTGAGCGCTAAATGTTTACAGACCACATCTTCCATCCTACTTTCATCCATGAACTGTAACTCTTGTGCCATAAACGACTCCCAAAATACTCCTCAGTCGCAGATGTTTTTAAGGGGAGATTATAATACGCGTTTACAGATTCCTTTTGTTTACAGAATTAAACAGAATTACTGCCTATTGTCACAATTTTGGCCAAAAGACTGTAAAATGTAAGTGTGTCAACAACAGACCATAGTTCAACCTAGAATATGTGCTGCTGTCAACCCTAACCCTGTTACTGTCCTTTAAACAGCATTAACCTCATGCCATTTCATGTCCATTAGATGATTGGACCATTGCATCTGACACTTTGTCTACGGCCTAAAAACTGAAAGACCTCAATGTTTACAAAAGCTGCTTCAAGGAACCACACAAATGTTTACATTCAGATGGAGATGATCGCCCGCTTCATGAAAACCAGACTTTTCTGAACCCTTTGCACCTGTTCACACAAACACAAAAAAACAACAGATTTGTTCATCAGCTGGAGTTTTTCATCCAGAGCATTTTTTACGTCCTTGACCACGACGCCGTTCATGTGACTTTTTTTATCCCAGTTCAGAACCATGAAAGCCACCGTTTCAACTGGGATGTCCTGTTGGGCCCTGGTTGTCCTGCTTCTTCCCTGGGTGGCTGTTTCCACGGTAACCACCACTGCCAATGACGCTGATGTCAGAACTCTGAGTGGCGGTGGCGGTAAAATGAGCGCCACCCTGTTCCTCCTGACCGGATACAAGCCCCACCTGCCGCCGCCGCCCACCGGGCCCAAGGTGGCACCAAAAGTGGCCGAGGTGGCGGACGGAGACGATCCCCCCGTGATGGCCGAGCTTCCTCCCAAGCCCCTCCCTCAGACCATGTTGCCAAGGAACATGACGGCGGCCGACGCCCTGAAGCCTCCACTGGGTGCTGCCCAGGTGGCTCCCCCCCTGGTGGACGTGGATGTGTGCAGGTACAGATCTGGGGGGGGGGTGTCAAAGGTCAAAATGTTTTTAATCTTCTAACAGAGGAGAGGAGGTTTAATTAATCGGATGTGAATACTGTCGAAAATGTGTGAGCCTTTAAATGAGGACGTGACACATATGAACGTTTCCATTAATTAAAAATGCATCAAGTTCCTTTGACCCTGAAACATGAATTAAAGCTTCAGCCTGTGGTCTGAATATGAACAGGTCAAATGTCCCTAAAAATGGAGACATGCTCCTTTTATTCAGCCTGTTTTTATCCACGTCGTCAATAACAGATGACTGTGATCAATAATAGAAATGATCACAGTCATCTGTTATTGACAACGTATCACCTACTGATAAGTGTGATGTAGTAACATAAAGTCAGTATTTATCGTAATTCCTTCGTCTAATGTGAAGGTTTTAGACCAGGGCTGTCAAACTCATGTTAGTTCAGTTCCACATTAAGACAAATTTGATCAGAAGTGGGCCGGACCAGTGAAATAATAGCACAATAATATCTATATAATGTCAACCCCAAACCTTCCTCTGTGTTTTAGAGTGAAAAAAATAAAATTATGCAATGAAAATGTTTCCATCTACCAACCAACCTTTAAAATAATGTGACTCGTATGAACAAACTGACATTTATTAAGAAAAATAAGTGCAATTTTAACAATATTATGTCTGTTTATCATTTATACATGGAAATTATAACTTACAGATCACAGATGATCTACAAATACACAAAACATTTAATAACAGGCAGACTTCAGACATTTCTAAATGTTCATATTTGTTCAGATTATTTATGTTTTAGTGAAATAATAGTTTGTTTTCCTGTAAATACGGTGAAATGACATGAAAATTTTGTATTGAGTTGTGAGTATTTATAGGTTATGATGGTATTGAGATGGTTTGACCCACGTGAGATTAAACTGGTCTGTATGTGGAACCTGAACTAAAAGGATTAATATCCGCAGTATCATTTTTGCATTTCACAAATTCATCCCATGGGCCGGAATGGACCCTTTGGAGGGCTGGATTTGGCCCCCGGGCCACATGTTTGACACCTGTGGTTTAGACGATCCAAGCAGACCTTCTATACAATGACCTGGTGAATAAATGTTAGTAAACATACAGACGGTAAAATCTTCTCATGTGCGCTCGGTTCAGCCTGTTCTGCTTTTGAGAACAACACACGTCCCAGGATCCCCAGCTGCCGTTTCCTATCTATGTCTGTTGTTACTGGTTTGAATCTGAAGTGGACAGACGGTTCGGTTCCTTCTCAGCAGGTTGGAACTGAACTGCATCCACAGGTAGAAAAGCCTCCATGTGGGAGGAGAACTTAACTCAGTGATCGACAGCTGGGATTACTGCTGGCTGATCAGATTCAGTTCAATGTTAAAGCCAAAAACAGAAAACACAAGGTCTGAAGGACTGAATAATAGTATGGATGAGATGGCACAAATGCTGAAGCTGAGGCTGAAATCTGATCAGATCAAAAATTAGTCACATTATTATTAGTATTGATCGTTACAGCAGTTGAGGGTTGTTGATGTTTCCACGGCTACATGTCAGCGAATGTTATAAAAATGAGCCATTTCATGAGTCCTGCAGCTCTGATTTCACTCTCACTGAAGATTATATTTTGCACTGAGAGGCGTCTTGCTGTTGCTAGGTAACACCTAATCATCTCTGGATCAGTGTTGTGGTGGCGAGCTCTGTGCTTCCACTGCTGACAGCAGCTCCTTCATCCATCACAGGAACTCATTGTTTAGAAAATGCAGAAACCCAGAGTGTTTCTGCCCAAATGATGTTTTACAACTGCTGAGGTGAACGAACTCCAGAAAAGCAAAATGTCCAGAAACCGTGAAGCAGCAGACACAGTCCCATAAAAGCAGGTAACTATTACGTAACCATAACAACAACCATTACTATAACCATAAACATAACAACAACAACAACAACAACAACAACAACAATAACTATCACCATAACAACTGTAACTATAACAATAACCATAACAACAACAATAACCATAACAATGACAATAACTATAACCATAACAACAACAACAACAACAACAACAACCAAAACAATAACCACAACCATAACTATAACCATAACAATAATAACAATAACCATAATTATAACAACAACAACAATAACTATAATCATAACAACAACCAAAACCATAACAATAAACATAACAACAATAACTATAACCATAACAAAAATCAAAACTATAACAACAACAACAACAACAACTGTAGTGCCAACAAAAAACCCAAAACCTTCTCTGCCACTTCTTCCAGGACGTGACATTTTCTGACTCGTTCGTTGCAAGTACAGTCTGAAGCCGGGAAGACAAAAAAAAAAAAGGCAGGCAGATTACAAAGTAATCTGTCTCTTTATTCCAAGAAAAAATGAAAATAAAAAAGTCATAAAAACCAAGTTGACAGTTTCTTTGCCTTTATAACCTAATTAACTTTCAATATGAACTAAAATGACGAAGGTAATGACGGTCAGAAATACTGTTGCTCCCTGTCCTGCTTAATTGAAAGTCTGTCCTCCCCGAACATGTGCTCTCCAGGTGACCTTACGTCATTTTACTACACTTAGCTGCATTTTACAGCAGAGAGCCAGTTTACGGCAGCAGGACAAAACCAACAGAACACAGACTGGCCGATTATTAACAAATATCACACTAAATGAATATTAGAAAAACATTACATGCAAAACTATAACATCCTCCTTAATATAAAGGCAGAATATGCAAAAATATACCTAAATTATTTTATGGCTCTGACAACAACCATAACTGTAACCAAAACAACAACAAGAACCAGAACCCAACAAATATCATAACCATAACAACAAAAGCCATAACCATATTCACAATAAATACCATAACCACCACCTATTCAGTGTCTGCCTGTTGTCGTCCACAGAGGTTACTTTGACGTCATGGGACACTTTGACAGCACCTTCAACTGCTCCAAAGGCAGCTACATCTACTGCTGTGGAACCTGCCACTACCGCTTCTGCTGCGAGCATCAGGGGAAACGGCTGGACCAGGCCTCTTGCACCAACTACATCTCCCCTGTGTGGGCCGACTCCCATGCTCCGGACACTGCGCCCGCCAGCAACACCCCCAACCCAGGCTTCGAGACACTGCAGCAGCAGAACAGCAGGTGAAGATGAGGATGACCTGAGATCTGCAGAAGTGTCCTTCAGTCCAGCTGTAGACCTGGAGGTCCAACTGTAGACCAGCAGATCCAACTGTAGACCAGCAGATGCAACTCTAGACCAGTAGATCCAACTCTAGACCAGCAGATCCAGCTGTAGACCAGCAGATCCAGCTGTAGACCAGCAGGTCCAACTGTAGACCAGCAGGTCCAACTGTAGACCAGTAGATCCAGCTGTAGACCAGCAGGTCCAGCTGTAGACCAGCAGGTCCAACTGTAGACCTGCTGGTCCAGCTGCAGATGGAGGAGCAGTTGTGTTGATCCACCGTCACACATCAGGGCTGTGAGACTTCACTGTTTATCACATTTGATGTAAATACTGTCTATTCCTGAAGAGCCGTGGAGCAGATGTTCAGTCACACATGGGAATAAATATTCATGTGTAAAACGTCCAACAGAAAATACCTCGTACAGTCCAAACTCTTAGGTCCATCGATACAAACACTCCAGGATCTAACTCTATATTATTGTTTGTATCATGTGGTGTTGTTTTAAATTGAACAGTAAATGTCACGTGACTCAGGTTTATCTCATGTTCGCACAAACGTCACGGCCCAGGTCACATGCGTTCAGCCACATATTAAATGCTGTTGTGTTGAAGCTGATGCTGACATTGAAGCTGATGCAGAAGCTGACCTTTGTGCCTGTTTGCTGATGTCACTTCCTGTTCTGACAGCACGGCGTATGTGATTGGAGGCGTGATCTCCTTTACTCTGGTGGTTGCCGTTGGCGTCAGGATCACCTTCAGCAAAGTGGCTCGTCGACCCCGGAACAGGGATGCCAACATGCCCAGGTGAGGAGGGTGGGTGGGGTCTCGACAGTAAACGCTGATCACATGACTCTATGGAGCAGCTTCAGCTGTTACTTCTACCAATGAGTTCAGATGGTGAATGGAGCTGAATCTGCAGGTTATTACTCCTTGGCCAAGGGGTATTGTAACTATTTTGTCATCTGTCTATATCCCTGTCCATCTGTCTCTCTCTCTCTCTGTCCTTCTGTCCGTTCAGTGCCATAATCTCCTTCTCTGTTGCATTCCTTCATTTCTGCTCCACATTTCTCCTGTAGATGGATCTGGAGCAGAAGGACATTGAACATATGTGAACTTTGACCTCTTGTTTCCAGGTCACATGTCCTTGTACAGTTCTAATATCTGAGTCCTTGTACTTGTTATCTTGTGCTTATCCGGGTCCAGCAGCGAAGCCCAGATAGTCCTCTCCCCAGCCACTCCACCAGCACTACTGGGGGAATCCCGAGATGTTCCCAGGCCAGCTGAAAGATATAATCCCTCCAGCGTGTCCTGGGTCAGCCCCGAAGTCTCCTCCCAAACAGACATGCCTAGAACACCTCCCCAGGGAGGCGTCCAGGAGAAATCCTCACCAGATGTCCAAACCACCTCAACTGGCTCCTCTCGACATGGAGGAGCAGCGGCTCTACTCCGAGTCCCTCCCGGATGTCTGAGCTCCTCCCCCTATCTCTAAGGCTGACCCCGGACACCCTGCGCAGGAAACTCATTTCGGCCGCTTGTACCCGCGACCTCATTCTTTGGGTCATTACCCAGAGCTCATGAACATAGGTGAGAGTCGGAACATAGATCGACCGGTAAATCCAGAGCTTCGCCTTTCAGCTTAGCTCTTCACCACAGCGGACTGGTTTAGTGTCCGCAATACTGTCGACGCCGCCCCGATCCGCCTGTTGACCTCTTGCTCCATACCCTCCCAACCCTCACTCATCAATAAGATCCTGAGATACTTGAAATCCTCCACCTGAGGCAGGACCTCCTCCTTGACCCGGAGAGGGAGCTCTGCCCTTTTCTGGGTGAGGACTACAGCCTTAGACTTGGAGGTGCTGATCTTCATCCCAGTCACTTCACACCTGGCTGAAAACTGTCCCAGTGAGAGCTGGAGGTCGCTGCTCGATGAAGCTAGGAGGGCCACATCATCTGCAAAAAGCAGCGACGAGATCCTCCTTCCACTGAACTCGACCCCCTCCCCCAGCCAGCTGTACCTAGAAATTCTGTCCATAAAAGTTATGAACAGAACCAATGACAAAGGGCAGCCCTGGCGCAGTCCAACCCTCACCACGAACAAGTCCAACTTATTACCGGCTACGCGGACCAGACTCACACTCCTTTGATGCAGGGACTGAATGACCACTAACAGGGGACCATCCACCCCATACTTCTGGAGTACCCCCCACAGGATGCCCCTGGGGACACGTTCATAAGCCTTCTCCAGATCCACAAAACGCATGTGGACTGGATGGACAAACTCCCATGCCCCCTCCAGCACCCTAGCAAGTGTATATAGCTGGTCCACGGTTCCACATCCATGACGAAAACCACATTGCTCCTCCTCTATCTGAGGTTCAACTATCAATCATACCCTCTTCTCCAGTACCCTGGCATAGACCTTAGTGGGGAGGCTGAGGAGTGTGATCCCCCTATAGTTGGAACACACCCTCTGGTCCCCCTTCTTAAAGATGGAGACCACCACCTTGGTCTACCACTCCAAAGGTACTGCCCCCAATGACTACGCAATGTTGTAGAGGCATGCCAACCATGACAGCCCTACAGCATCCAGTGCCTTGAGGTACCCGGGATGGATCTCATCAACCCCTGGAACTCTGCCGCTGCAGAGCAACCCTACCACCTCAGCGACTTCTGCCCTGGAGATTGGTCCATCCTCCCCCTAGTCCCCCAGCTCTGTTTCCTCCTCAGAATGCGTGTTGGTGGAATTGAGGAGCTCCTCAAAGCATTCCTTCCACTGTCCGACTATACCCTCAGTTGATGTCAGCAGCTCCCTATCCGCACTCTACACAGTGTGGGCGAGTTTGGGGTGCTTTCCAGCACCTGTCTCAGGGCCTCCAAAAAGGGTGGATACTCTGAACTGTTGTTGGGTGCATTCGCACAGACAATAGTCAGGACCTGTTCCCTGAGCCAAAGGTGCAGGACCAATTTTGTCCACTGGGGTAAACTCCAACATGTCGGCAGTGAACCTAGGGACTATCAAAAAGCCTACCCCTGCCCTCCGCCTCTCAAGGACATAGGTTCCAGAGCCAATGCTGTGTGTCGAGGTGAGGCTGACTGTATCTAGTCGATAGCACGCAACCTCTTCTACCAGCTCCCACTCCTTCCCCGCCAGAGACGTAACGTTCCATGTACCACAAGCCAGTTTCCATAACCGGGGATTGGACTCCCAAGGCCCACGCCTTGGTCTGCTGTCCAGTCCACATAGCACCGGACCCCTCTGCTTCCCCCTGCAGATGTTGGGCCCACGGGGGGATGAGCCCATGTACTCTATTTGGGCTGGGCCCCCCGGCCAGGCCCCATGGGTAAAGGCCCGGGCACCAGGCACTCAACCACAGGCCCCAACCCCAGGCCTAGCTCCAGGGTGGGGCCCCAGTTTCCCTCCGGGCAGGGTACACTGACTCTTTATCTTACTTCACATGCAGGGTCTTCTGAACCATTCTTTGTCTGGTCCTTTACCAAAGACCAGTCTGCCATGGGAGACCCTACCAGGGGCAAAATGCCCCAGACAGCATAGATCTTAGGGTCATTAGGACACTCAAACTCCTCCACCACAATAAGGTGACGGTTCGAGGAGGAGTATCAGAGTCCTGCCACATATAAAAGTGTGTGAAATAAGTTTGACATAAAGACAGTCGAATGTAAATGATAGGACAGGAACTTGAACTCAGTCTAACACTAGATGAAACTGAAAGAGGATTCAAAGTGAGCAGATGTTCTGTTCCATTTATGTTTCCTCTTTGAAGCGTTGTCTCTGACTGATGTTCAAAGACATGTTGGTGGTTTACCTGGTGTTTGTCCTGATCTGAACTGTGGTTTGATGCTTTGACCACGAACAGCTATAATGTTAGTGGAAAGACGACCAAGTAGTAGAGTTGAAAGCATGGACATTAGGACTTAAACCCAGTTCAGTGTTGGACACTAAACTGTCCGTCCTCTGAATTTCCTGTGGATTTGTTTCTGACCTTCTGTCTTGTCCTCACCCGTCCATTCTCAGGTCCTTAGTGGACATCTTACGCCACCAGTCTAGCCCAGTCCAGCAAGGGGACAGGAACAACACCACGGTTCTGACCGGCACCACAGCGGACGGACGTATGTCCAAAAACCTGTACACGCCTGTCCTACAGAGCAAGGACAACCGCAGTAAGTATCTCCATCCACAGATGAGCACACGTCCACATGTCAGTAACCATCACCCCAGATGGGAGGAGCCACTGTCAGGTGGGAGGAGTCACTGAAGGGTTAGATATTTTAAACCTGAATCTAACTCACGTCAGTTTAATCACTTTATTCCAACCTTTTACATTTACATAACTTCTATTTTCATGCTCTTTAATACATTTATTGATCATTTTCAGATGTATCTGGTCTGTCCATTAAATACTTGACATTTGGGACATTCAGAGGACGAGACCAAACTTAACTGTTGATACAGAATATGGAGAAAACCCAAACATCTAGTCCTTTTCATACTTTAATGGGTTTAGTCCTTTTAATGGGTTAAGTTTTTTTTTCAGTGGGTTAAGTCCTGAGGTGCTGAATGTGTTGTTATATTTTACTGTATCTGGTCAAATTCATGTTGTTTCTCTCTTCTCTTCTGTCTCTTTATTCAACTCTCTCGGTGTCTCCAGGACTTGATCTAGAAATGTGATTTTGAAACACAAAATATAAGCATCTGCATCTACAATCATTTAAGCTGACAAGTCATTGATCACTGATTGGTCATTGATCTGGAAACATGCATGTATTGAACACTGAACAGAATGTTATGAGCTTGGATAAGGTCCTGTTAAACTAGTTTAGGTAAGGTGCTGGTCCTGTCACAGGGTTGGGTTACTTAACCCCTGGTTGTTGAACTAATCCTGTAAAACTGTTACCATTACCAGGTCGATTTCTATAAATGTATTTAATGCACATGTTGAAACAGGACATTTTTCTCCACCTGCTGGAGACACAACAGACGAGCAGATTAGTTCATGTCCACTGGACATTGTATGAACATACGTCCATTGTCTCTGGTCCTGGAGACCATTATTACAGGATGAACAGGTCCAGGACTATGAGCAGGTTCATCAAACCTATCATCAAGACCTGGAGGGACTGTGGATCTGTCCTTCTGTCTGTCCTCTTTGTCCTCTGCTCCATCTCTCTCTCCAACTACTTTCTCTTTCTTCCTCTCCATTTTTCTGTTTGTCCTCCTCTCTCTACTCTGTCCTCTGTCCTCTACCATGTCTCATTCCCTCATTCCTCTCTCTCTCTGCTGTGGACATGCGTCCTCTCTCTCTCTCTCTGCTGTGGACATGCGTCCTCTCTCTCTCTCTGCTGTGGACATGCGTCCTCTCTCTCTCTCTGCTGTGGACATGCGTCCTCTCTCTCTCTCTCTGCTGTGGACATGCGTCCTCTCTGTCTCCGGTGCTTGTCCATCAGTTTGTCGGCTCTGCTCTCTTTGCAGCTGGGACGTTGCTCCGCCCTTTTACCCACCAGGGGTCCTCCAGCCCCAAACACTCTGCCACCATTGGTAAGCCTCGCGCTTAGAGGCGTAGTCCAGCAGGGAGCTGGACGTGTCCCTGTCTGTCTGTGTGTCCTGTCCATGGCCTCGTGTCCTGCACTCTTAAAACAGATGTCAAACTGTCAACACGAGCTCAGCACCGGCTCAGCTGTGTTGAATGTGACATGTTTGATATGAGTGTGAGCTGAACGTTGTCTGGCCTGTCTTCTGCTTAATGCCCCCACCCCCCTATGCCTGACCACGCCTCCCAACCCCCCTGCGAGTGCCACCAGCTTGCTTCTTGATGTGCTATTCTTCTACTCCTTTTTTCTGTGTAGCAGTTATGTGCAAGTGTGCTACAGCTGACACATAAACAGGGTCTGAGACAAAAGCAATGAGAGCCTCAAGTCCTTCAGCAGTCCACATCCACCCACCAGTCCACCATCAGTCCACATCCAACCACCAGTCCACCACCAGTCCACATCCACCCATCAGTCCACATCCACCCACCAGTCCACATCCAACCACCAGTCCACCACCAGTCCACATCAACCCACCAGTCCACCACCAGTCCATATCCACCCACCAGTCCACCACCAGTCCATATCCACCCATCAGTCCACATCCACCCACCAGTCCACCACCAGTACACATCCACCCATCAGTCCACATCAACCCACCAGTCCACCACCAGTCCATATCCACCCCACCAGTCCGAATCCGCCCACCAGTCCACCACCAGTACACATCCACCCATCAGTCCACATCAACCCACCAATCCATCAACAGTCCATATCCACTGCACCAATCCACATCCACCCACCAGTCCACATCGCCCAGGACTCTACTGCAGCTGCTCCAGATGCTCCAAACTCAGACCAGCTGTGGATCTCATGTGTTACCACAGTCAAGTGTCTGTGGGCGTTGGACTGAATGGATGTGAGAAGAGGAAGGAGGCCCCTGTGTTGTCTGTTGTTTTAATCTCATTGGTGGACTCATGCCGTTCTGTCCGTGAATTGGTCGACCCCAGCGCTGTTCGCTGATGTCCTCACTCTTCCTGCATTACATAATGTTCACAGCCTCCAGTAGGAAACGACAACACCTCAGCTCTGACTCACACTGGGTCGTTGTTTCCATGACACTGGACCAAACCTCCGTCAGCTGTCGTAGGTGTTTGTCCACCCGGGGATGGGCTCATGTCCCAGGCCTTAGAGCTTCTGGTGATTTTTTTTTTTTTTTTTTTTTTTTTTTTTTTTTTTTTTTTTTTTTTTTTTTTTTTTTTTTCCCTCATGTGTGTCATCCATTTACGGAGCAGGAGTCCATGCGCAGTGCCCCCCCCACTAAGGGGACACATTACTATCGATGGTCAATGAGCAGTATATGTCCAGCACTTATCTAAACCATCCCCACACCAAGTGGACTCCACATCCACGCTCTCTGTCTCAGAGACCTCCAACAGACACTCACAGACCAGTTTCGAGGTCACCTCAGCTTTTATGGCTCTGCTTTCTACCGTTTCAGTCCATAGTTTGAACCTTTTAATGGTTCAGTCTGTCAGACCTCGGTTCATGTTCACCTGCCCCTCAGTCCACATATGTCCACAGTCCATGTCCACCCCAATCATATGTGAAATGTGGACATGGACCATATATGCACAGACCTGATCTGTACATGGATCTGATGGGGTGTAGGTGGATCTGATGTGGATCTTTGTGGACCGTCTCAGACCGACCCTGGTTGTGAAGTCTGTTTTAACTGTGCGAATGTTGACCCATGTGTTGGGTTGTTACACTGCATATGAATGTGACCCCGCCCACCCTGACCCCGCCCACCCTGCTGATCTGCTGATGTGTGATAAAAATCAGCTGTTTTAGATGTTGGTGTATGTGCTTTTTACACGCACACACACACACACACACACACACACACACACACACACACACACACACACACACACACACACACACACACACGTGTATGTGTGTGTGTATATATGGTGTGTGTGTATATATGTGTATATACTGTATTTATGTATTTACATGTGGTGGGTGCGTTTGTGCTCAAAGGAACATAATATTAATGCTACAGAGCTGTATTTATAGACGTTGCCATGGAAACCACAAGTACTTCCTGTGTTTTCTGATGATTAACCAGCTTGTTTGTTCTTTTCTGTCTTCCCCGTCTTCTGCTTCTCCTCTTCATTCTATTTCTCTTTTTATTCCTTTCCTTTCTGTCTTTTTCTTGTCTTGTTTCATCCCCTTCCTTCTGGTTTCATTTTCTCCATCTGCCTCATTCTTTTTTTTCTTCGTCTTCTTTTTCTTCTTTTTTGCCTTTTTCTTTTTTCTTCCTTTTTCTTCATCTTCTTTTCTTTTTTTTCTTTTTTCTTTTTAATATTGTTAATTTTTCCCTTTTTTCTTTTCTCATTCTTTTTCATCTTGTTTTTCTTTTTTCCTTTTTCTTGTTTTCTCTTTTTCTGTTTCTTTTCTTTTTCATTTTTTAATCTTTCTTTTCTTTTTCATCTTTTATCTTGTTTTTCATCTTTTCTTTTTTCTTTTTCATTTTGTTTATCTTTTCTTTTTCCTCTTCTTCGTCTTTTGGTGTCCTCTTCCTCTTTCTCCTTCCAGAGCGTGGACCTCGGATGAATAACACCCCTCAACTCTCCTCTGGGCCCAAACTGATGTCTGGGAGTGGTAAAGGTCCAGGTAGCGGTGGGGGGGTTGGTGGCGGGATGGGCGGCGGAGCCATGAGACACAACAGCAGCCATCCTTCCTTCTCCCACTCCTTCCACAACCTGGCGCAGCTACCGCCGTCCTACGAAGCCGCCATGAAACCTGAGATCAGCCGCTACAGCTCCCTGAAGAGACTGGGTGAGCCAGAGGTGGGGAGGTCTGGGGGTTCCAGGGCCAGCATCAGAGATGGTCCAGAACCATTATCTGGACCATGTCTGAGTGAAACCTGCCCCAGTGGTTTGTCTGAGGCCTCAGTTAAAGTCAATAAACTGTGTTTCTCAGGTTAAGTCCATGAAGATTAGAGTTCTTTTAAAAGGTTGATTCACAAACTGACACGAGATAAAGTGACTTCAAAGACCATCTGGGGTCTGATGAAAAACACCTGATGGTATTTAGACGTTACAACCCAGTGAAACGCTCTTTATCTCCTTAATCCAAACATCGAATTAACTGCTAATGTTCAAAACGTAACACTTGGCCAGAGCTATGAAGGGAGTTTATTTATGTGACCACTAGGGGGAGTAGTGGTTGAAAACAACACTGGGCTTTTGACCAAAGCATCAGAGAGTGACCAGATGGGATGAGAACCATAAAGAAACAACTATTAGCATCAAAGTACACAAGTGATCAAACTACAGTGGAGGATTTTTCCATTGGACTCAGCTGTAAATGGACAGAATGTTAGAGTTAGGGTCAGTTAGGGTTCGGGTTATGGAGCTTTTTTTGTGTCTTTATTATTCAATCAAAAAAAAAAAGTTACTTCAATCAGAAAACTGTAGCTTCAATCAAAAAAAATGTTTTCAATGAAACAAAAAAAAATTTAAATCAAAGAAAAAAAGTGTTTGAATTCAAAAATATAGTTGAGACTCAAAAAATGCATTTGAACACAGTTTTTTCTTT
>JAQQZY010137633.1:0-19049 GCA_030068375.1 Ostorhinchus rueppellii | reverse complement strand
TGCATATCTGTAGTTTAGGCTACTTTAGTTGTCACGTACTCGACGTGTATTTGTGTATTTGCAACAAACACAACATTCATAGAAATTTGAAGAAGCGGCGGAGGGGATTTAGTAGCGGCGGGCCGCCGCTACTAAATGAATGTAGCGGAAACACTGGGATTAACTTCATATAGTGTTTTTCTATGAACACATACTCAAAGCACATACAGTGGATCCATTATTCATTCACTCACACATTCACATTCTGGTAGGGGTAAACTATGTTTGTAGCCACACCTGCCCTGGGGCAGACTGACAGAAGCGTTTCTGCCAATTCGCACCTACAGCCCCTCCGACCACCACTGAACACTCATATGCCTTCATACACCAGAGTAGCAGCACTAGAGGCAAGGAGACTGAAGTGTATTGCCCAAGAACACAACAGCACACAACAAGGACAGCGCAGGATTCAAACCACCAACCCTTCGGTTATTGGACAACCTGCTCTACCTCCTGAGCCACGGCTGCAAAGCAGTGCTTTTAGGCATTCCATGTTTTCTTTTCTGTCTGTTTTAGTCACATGTCACACACAGGAGTTAGGACTGGATTACATAACCATTGTTTTTTGATGACTTTTGATGGTCTAATAATTTTTTACATGACTGCAGATGTTTTAATACATTACCTAAAATGGATGAAATTAGAGCATATTTGCACAGCGTTTCCTTTCATTTAGGTTTTCTGAGTTAAACATATGCCAAGTCTGCCTGGATATTACTAATGTTAATATAAGAGGATATTTGCCTGGGGAAACCGATGTGTTGCTTAGTTTCAGAGGCAGTGGAATTTGTGCATAACGTGTCAAACACAGGCTATGTTGAGTTGACAGATCTTTCAGTACATTGCTGGTATTTTCATTCTTACTTGACAAGATTACTTTACAGACACTACAATTAGCACTGTCATCATCTTGCTTTATGAAATGAAACAATGCTTTGGACCCTTTCATCCTGCTCACATGACACTTTCTTGTCACAAGTTTTCAACAGTGTAGATGCATGAAAGCCTGTGTGCTGAACTGTGCACATCAGAAAAAAAAGATGTAACCAAGAAGCTCAGCAACACATGATTTTGATCAGACATATTGGAACTGAATCATGATTACTATCCTTAGTTGGTAATTATAGTTATAAAAGCATTTTAATTTAGCCTGGGGGTGATAATTGTGTTTGTCTTCATTTCCACTGCTTTTCAGAAAAAGAGTGCTGTGCATTTCTTTCCACAATCACTGTGTTCACTTAAAACTGTGTCCATGTAATTGTCTGTATTAAAGCTGGCAGTTCAAAACACACCGCTTACATCCACTCCCTGTCAGTTAATGAGATGGAAAAGTGCTGTGAAGTGTTGTGTCTTGTCCTGTCCATGCATCAGGGTTACACTTCAGTGTGCGGACAGTATTGGATTGAGGTAATGGCTTTGGTAATGATTGTATTAATGTGCGACAGTCTAAGAAGATGAGGGATCATAACTCTGACCTGTGCTGAGCAGTAGCAGGACCTTCATGCACAAATATTCATCGTGGGAAACCTGCAGACGGACGAACTCGCTGGAAATCTTCAGCATCTGCTCACACTGGTCAGCCATGTAGGGCAGCTTCATCCGCTCCCTTCAATCACACAAAAAATGGTTAAAACAAGACAAACTTTCATCTTAATAATCTCAATGGTGATTTAGGTATCTGCACAAAGTCACAGTATTCCTTTAAAAATCAGTCGAAGATGAAGTTTTCATATTCAGATGAAGTGCAAGAATAAGAAAAAACATATCAGAAAAATGACATTTTCATTTGTCAGTGTAAATCAAACTAAAAAAGAATGCAAAAACAGACTACTGTTTTTTAATGGGAAATAAAACAATATCAAAAGAGTTGAAGTGTTTCTCAGCACTTTAAAACTTTGCTCTGCAGCTCTGAGCTTTAATCCTCTGTTTTCCAAACCAAACAATTTGGACAAAAAACTAATAAATGTTTTATGACGCCCTGCAGCAGACTGACAAATTGAGATGATACAGTTTTACGATAATAATTATGATCATCAGTTCATACATTATCATTATGTACAAGGGAAAAACATCACATTGTTATTACAGCTCTGAGCGCAGTAACTATGCCAACTGCTCTTTACACTCACAGCTCTGTTTCCTACCAGAATAATAATGTGTGTAAAGTCTGAGGGCTGAAACACTGATTACTAGTGACAGCTGACAGACACTGTTTGATCCTCGGGAGATAAAACACACACAAACGCAGTGCAAAGCTGCAGTGATATACTGTACATAAACACAGAGGCAGAGGGAGATATGACTATCATGGAAATGTTGCATTCACAATTCATATGAGGTGCAATACCAGGGAAATCTTCAATTTGAAACATTCTTCAATATTGTGATGAAACAAACTGAACTAGCCATCGCCATCTAATAGACCGTTAATCTGATCTTATTTGACAGCAGGCAGGGGCTTCATCTTATTAACCGCGTTTGCATTCTGAGAGTAGATGTATTCTGCATGTAAACAAAGTGATTTTTCTTACTCATTGTGATTCTGACAGTCTTTTGTTCTGGGCTTATCAAACATGTTCACAGCACGAACACAGTGGAATTGTGAATGTATCCATCAGCAATGTCACTGTGTATGGTAGTGATTATCCAGCTGATATCTCTGAAATTGATCAGCAACTATTTTGATAATTCTGATCAATTGGTGTGTATAATTTTCTAGATTAAAAAAAAAAAAAAAAAAAAGTTAAAATTCACTAATTCCAGCCTTTTCAGTTGAAATATTTCCTGGTTTCTTTTCTCCTCTGTGGCAATCTTTGTGGAAAAAACAAACAAGAAATTTCATGGTATCGTTTTCTGACATTTTCTAGACCAATCAACTACTTAATCAATTTACAGATAGTTGCAGCCAAATATTCTACATTTTCCGAAGTAAAATATTAAATACTGGCCCATCTTCACATCTAAAATGAAAGGATAGTACATACTCATTTATGACGAGGTCTGGTGCAAAGCAAAGCATGTTGCCGTTGCACTGCTGGTAGGATCTCCAGCCCAGACCAAATGACATGAGGAAAAGCCAGGAGCACTGCAGCAGGGTCATCTGGTCATCCAGGTGTAGGTTCCTGAAACCTGAGGGGAGGGACGCAGAAAAATGTCAATCGGCTGCCTAACGTGTTGCCTAGGTCTTTCTGTAAACAACTTTAGTGGATTAGCCCTGACTCACTGCAGGCCCGTTTCTAATCCTACAACAGTACTAACCTGGCAGAGACTTTGCCCACTTGACGGCAGAGATGACCTGTCGGCCTCCGAGCCGGTTCAGAGTAGTCATTAAGCGGGTCGAGGTGTCGGGGAGGGTGCTGTCATAGCCGGCGTATATGGTGTCTGGCTCTATGGCCTTCAGAAGGGACAGCATGGTGGGGACGAGCTGGGGCATGCACTTGGGTACAAGGGATCGAGCCTCTACCGGTGGAGAAGGAATGACCTCAGGCGGGTTACTCTGCTGAACACCCTTTAAGCGGTTCTTCTTGATTTTGCGTGCTGCCAAGGAAAAAAAATTAAGACTTAAAAGAGCCTCAGAGAAAATGAGGCAATAGGAGAAACACAACTATCCTCAATGCATACCTTCCAGGTTCATCCCTGCCATCAGACACTTGCGGAAGCGGCATGCTGGGCAGTTCTTCCTCCTGATCTTGTCTATTATGCAGTCATTTCTCCCAGCGCACAGGTAATTGTGCTGCCCTGAGGCCCACAGAACAGAAGATTAATCTGTTATTTACCCTCATTTGTTAAGCACACTCTCCAGGGGGACAGAATAATTAGTTGAAGCATAGTCATTTACTTTGTGATGACAATAATGATTACAGTTTAACATGTATCAGCTAAATGGGTTTAATACAACTGATTAGCTCACGTTTAAAAAAAACCCAAAAAAAAACAACCAAACACTTCTGTACCTTCAACTGCTCTCTTAAAAAACACCTTGCAGCTGCCACAGGTGAGGACACCATAGTGGCAGCCTGAAGCTTCATCAGAGCACACCAGGCATATTTTATGAGATGCACTCTTTCCCTGCGCTGGAGACGAAGCAGTGCCCCCTTCCTGTCTGGAGGAAGAACTGGAGAGAAAACAAGGACAGAAAAGAAATGTCATAAGTTACCAGCCCACAGAAAATAAAGTAATCTCACCATATTTTTAGTCTTGATAAAAACTGAAAACTTTAGTATGATCAAGTGGAAGTTGAGTTTTGAACTCCAAAGTTAATAACAGTGGATCTTGCTGTGTAGATTCTATTTTATACTGTCTGTAAGTGCATTAAAAACACTTCTACAGTTGGCTTGCAAGATGCAGGAGCAGCTGAGAGTACATGCAAGTCAAATAACTGCAACTATGTTCTGGCACAGACACCGTGCCCATATCATGATATATAGAGTAAGTCGACTTTCCACTTCTGATGGTATAAGAACCCAGTGACCCTTCTTGTTTGGAACCCTCCACAAATAAACAGTACCAACACAGATAAACCCCTGCTAGAGTCAATGTGCTCTTTCTTCTCAACTCCGCCTCAAGTTTTCCGCAACATGACTGGAGAAGTGAGCCCCATTGTTCCTGTTTGCGCCTTTAAAGCCTTAATTATGTGAACACTAGTGGTCACATCTTAAAGCTGGAGATGGTCAGAAAACAACACTTGTGACTTTGATGGAACCACAAATATTTCCACACGTCAACTTTTGTGAAAGATGCACTTATTCAAAGCAGCCAGTAGAGGATGCTGGGCTTTGCTGCATCCATGCGACAGAGGTACACACCCCCTTTCAAACCCAGTGGCCTCAGCAGCAACAACACCACCCACTCCAAGAGGATATTGAGCCTGAGCTGTGCAGCTACTGCGTCTGTCAGTCCATGTGTCCGCTTCTACGTCTGTCAACACAATGGAGACTAACCTCTTTATCTGACAAGCACTGCTCCAAAGCATCACTGCACTAACACACATGCAGATTCGATCAGGGCAGCCAAGTTCACGGTTAGTTATACAACACGGGGTTATTAGCATGAAAGCAGGACACACTTTAGCAGTCAGTGGGTGTAGCAGAATGAGAAAACCTGGGTGAAACATCAAAGCCTGAGGTCCACAACCATTCAGCAAGTGGATTAAAAAAAGAAAACACATCAGACAGAGGCCTCTGAGGATATGGTCTAGTCGTCACAGACCTGAGAGCTTTCTGAACACACTGGTCAATAATACGTCTGCCCATTTCCTTCTGCTGTGCTGACAATTTGGGGCTATCATTTCCTAAGTGTTATGAACTTCACTCTGCAATGCTTCAATCTTCTGTTGAGTGTTTCCCCTTAGTTTCAGGGGGTTTGTTCTGGGATTTTTGTTAAACACCTCCTCCTGGACCAGCAATGATTAGGGAAACCTCAGATTAACTAAAAAGACACAACTCTTTTACAAAATTAAAGAAAAACAACGAAACAATTAGTTTCAAAATTACAATCACTGGCTGTAACAAACAACTATTCTACTGTTTAATAAATTAGTTACTAGCTATTACTAGCTGTTCAAAGAACTCCACAATTAATTATTGGTTTCAGTGTGTGCATTCTTATATAAACATCCAATGTGTGTATATTGACTTTTTGGATTCAGAGAGGTACTGTGTAAAAAAAAAATTAAAAAATGCTAAATTAAAGTTGCAGCTAGAGCTACACTGTTAATCAAATTCTAATTGCTTGTGCAATTACATTAAGGTTGAAGTTTAAAGGTCAATGTCCAGGAAGATTTACAGTGATCTAGTAGTATCACCGTCAAAAAATGGGATCATTACCTGACGGAAGATGATACTGTGGATTTAGTGATACTGAAAGGTACCATGTAAAACATGCAAAATAGAAGTTACTAAATTTATTGGATGTTTTAAAGTTTTCTCTATTTTTATGTCATTATTATTTTTATGTTTGTAAGTTTTTGCTTAAAAAATACAAATTAAAATTAGTAGTGTGTGCACATACCTAAGCAAAATGGAAAATTCCAATGCTGGCCACAGTGTGCGGAATGACTTTTTCAGCTATTTTTTTTGTCTTAAAGAATATGTTTCAAAGTTATTAGTAATGGTTGAATTTTCCCTCATAATATTGTTTTTCATTAGACTGTGTGGCTCGTGTTATGTTGCCTACTTAATGTCAGAAAAGCTGAGTCAGACATATTCAGTTTATTGTCAGAGAGAAAATAGAAAACAAAAATTATTCAAATTTAGGAAGCAGTAATCAAATAGAACATTAGAAAAAAAAAAAAGATTATTACCCTTATGCTGAATGAGTATTGTAATAGTTTTCTTGTCTGTCCGTCTTTCTGTCCATTCAACAACATAATCATACTATTTGAAGAATGCATTGAGATATCTGCACCAAATTTATACTGTGGATACATCTTGGCATGGAGCAGAAGCCTATTGAAAATAGGTGACATTGACCTACTTTTTTAAGCTCAAATGGTCTTGTGCAGGCATAATATCTGAGTACTTTCAAATATAAATATGTAATAAATTTTACACAAAGACAATCTAATCTCAATAATGGGGCAGTAACTTTCAACAGAATCTTACACGATATTTCAGAGGGTATTAATAGTGTGCAGCACGTTATGCTATTTTTAACCATATCATGCAGTGCTAACAGCTAAAAAGAAAACTGTTTGTAAAAATTGACATGAAGGAAATCAAACAAATCAATACTTATTTGCAAGAAATAATTTAAAAGACTTCATCATATCTGGTTTTGGGAATGAGCAATAATTAAAAAAGAACCTTTATTTCCTCTTATTGTGGTCCTGTCAGCATTTTGTCAAAGGTAATAGTGAATTATTAATCATCCTGTAACATTATAAATCATAACTGTATTTCCAAGCTCTGAATACCTGCTGTTTGGCTCCCTGCTGTGCTACAGTAAACACAGACAGCAGCAGCTGGGTGAATGAGTACGTAACATACATTTCATATAAAAGAGCTGCACCACCGTGATGATGTACCCACTATGCCATCTGTCTTACACACATTTATCTGGGGTTTCCTTAACATGCTGCTAATAAGTCTAGCACCACATGGTGCAGGGTGTGCAGGAGTAACCGGTGTATCCTTCACTGGCCTACAAAGATGATGTCAGCAGCACAGCTTTACTGCCACAGGTCCAAATCCAATTACTGCAGCCTCTTTGTGTGTGCAACAACAAAGTAGGCCTGAAGTGATGTCATTGCTGTCCACTATTTATGCACAATTTTGGTTTCAGTTGTTGACATTAAACCAGGCCATAACACAAGATACAAATGCATTCTTGTGGACTGTCAGAGACAAACCAGTCATAACTGCACAGCAATGTGGGGAGACCAAATTTCCTCTTTTTGAAACCATCTGCTTGAACTGAGTGCTTGCCATCGACAGGAAGTTCTCGCATTCCCGCAGAGTTTACTATCGGTCAGGGTGCAGCCACTGCACGAAAACACAACCTCCCTCTGATGGGCCTCGAATTCAACACCAGCAGCTTTGCAAAAGTTTACACTGAGGTCTGCTGGAGTGTGATCAATCAGCCTGGGTCTCAATGAGGCAAGCCACTTAATGCACTTACGATAATGCTGATGGCCCAGTGCCCTGCTTAACAAATCATAATCTCCTCTTAGCGTCAGTGTCACGAGTCTCTTGGCAGTTCCAGCTTCTCTGTCACCACATATTGTATATACAGTAGTTACAGCAATGTTATTATACTGTCACCCCGTTTCCTTATAGGTGTGACTGATCTTTGCATCTTACTTTGTACATTTGTCTATATCCTCCTACCTCACTTCCTGTCCCTACTAATGAGCCCCTTCAGAAAGTAATATTAATATGAACATGTATGTACGCATTATATGAACATGGTGAGGCTCCCCTCAATTAAACAGAAACTACTCCAATATGTCAGATTGTGTTATCTTCTATGTGTTCTCAGATTTATTACTGGTGATAATGACGATGTTCATAATTTTGAGCTGTAGGCCATAGCTGGGGAGCCATCTGTAAAAAAAAAAAAAAAAAGGGACATTATTTATTTATTTATAACATCACAACTGCTTTTTACCTTGTATATCACCTCTTTGTTGACTTTAAATGTGGACTCTTATACACGCCCACATGACTGAATTATATCCCAGCTGCAGGTTGTTTTCAATGAGATTGGAAAATCAAGTTTTAGTTATGAAACTGCTACTTGGAATAAATTGCATAAAGATTTCAAGCTTTTACCTTTAGGGCATTTTAAATTTTTAATCACATTTTACTTCAAGCCACTTTGGCTTTAGCTTATTAATTTGTTTTGGATCTTTATGGCCACAATTATTGTTAGAGGTTCATTATTTTACTGAAGAGCCTTTTATTTGTTTTACTGTCTGTTTCATTGTGTTTCTTTTACTTGATAATAATGAATGAAGCTGTAGCCTCTGTTTACAAGTGAAAGAAAGTTACATTTGCTGAATCTGTGCTACTCGCATTAATCAGCCACGCACAAACATCTTCCGGTCTTTACCTTAGAGAAGTGGTCTCTCTCGCTCTTTCTTTCTCTCTCTGAAGTAAGAGGCATGAAAGTAGAAAGGGGAACTTGGTCTGCACGCTCTGAATCATTCTCACATGTACAACAACAGTGTATATTTGGGAGTGAACAGACTTGGTTTGTTTGGCTGGACTTCTCTAAAATATCTGCAGCAACTGCCCTCTATTAAAAGCAGACAGCAAGGCCACATAGACATGACATTAGTGCATTGTTACTGAAATGAATCCATTCTATCATGGCAAATCAATCCAACAGGAATGCTACATACTTTGGATAGGTGTTACATTAACTGTTCCATTATAATCATTCCTATTCTGACTTTTCAGGCCATTACATGTCCTACTTATGCTCCCTGCCACTGTCTGCAAAGAGCCTTTGTCTCTTTTATTCTTTATTGACAAACCTGTTTCAATGGGAGCTACATTTTATAGCCTTGAGCAACTTTTAACACTTGGCTTCACAGGCCTGAAAGGAAGACTAAACCTAACCTGTCGACGAGCACAAGATGAAATGAAGTGAAAAGGATTTCAGGTTCCATATTTGTCTCTAACAGGAAGAGTTGGTGGCTGTGAGTGGAGGTGGGAGTTGGCTTCAATGCCTGTAAAATGAATTGAAGCCTCGCTGCTACTGTGTGCAGCTGGATACCACTGGAATGTGGGAGGAACCCACTCCCAAAGTTTGACTTTGCTGACTCAACAGCTGTAAACTAAAGTTAGAAGGAAAAGTACAAACAAAACACAGACTTAGCTATATCCTCTTAACTTCAATATGGGGAATTTCTGTAAGCTGTTTCAGTGTCAAATCACAACAAAAACTTGACAAAAAAGCAAAATTGTGGTTACAGGGGAATGTGGTAATAACGTGAAAGAGACTGGAATGGCTGGCATTTGATTTGGTGCGTTTACTCGGCGCCAGCTGTGGGGAGGCGGGAGAGAAAGTAGGTCAGGAGAGTGAGAGCTTTACAGCAGTGCTCTGTGGTCTGCCTGCCTGCATGCTACACAGCTCATGTCACACCCACATGCGCACACACATGCACAAATACACACTCATGAATAATACAGAACGCTAACTGACACGCATTTCTCTCCCTCATACACACACACAGGCGGAATGATAAAAGGTGATTTACAGCCTCTGAAAGCTTCTGCTGACAGTCAAGGTCTGTACCCTTGGCGGCAGGAAGCAAAAATAGAGGACACACAGAGTGAGAGGGAGGTGACTCTGACCACAGATTAGTCTCAAAACACAGTGCCAAAAAGAATGGTGCGTGTACTAAATATAACCTACATGTAAAGAAAACACTACCAGTGTAAAAAAAAAAAAATAATAATAATAATAATTTTTAAAAAAATAAAAAAAATCAAGCACCAAACCCAATTTTAATACATCTAACAGACTGATATGTACTTCATAAGCGCTGGCCTAATCTCAGATCCTGTAGCAGACACTTGAAATCAAAGTCTATCACACTGGTCACTGCTACGGTTCGATAAGCCACAACATTTCAAAGCCAATAATGTATATTTTAAGTATAGTCAGCTTCACTATCATCACGAGCCATTTATAATGAAACAAACACACTCAACAGGTCGTTTACAAAGTCCTGCAGCTGTTCCTGAGAGCCCAGAGGGGTGGAACCATACATTCATTTCAACAGGATGTAATTTGATTGCTTTTACAGCTTAAATAGGCACTTGTGCTTTTTTGCATGCCAAGTATACTAGCTGTTTATCTTTTGCAGAATAGGGAAAACTTTTCCTGGGAAAGAACAGAAATCAGCATATGTCTTTAAAGCAGCGTCAGGCTGGTTGTCTGTTTTCATGCAGCTTTCTTCCTGTGCTTTATTCGGCAGTGAGTCACTGCAAGTTTCCAAAGTTGACTCAATATTCCCACACGTTATATTCTCTGGAGTCTTACCATCTAAGTGAAGACACTGAGAGATCTGCTGTTAAACTTGCTTGGGCATTTCTTCATTCGGCCTGGTTCCTCTGACAAGTTACTCTGCAACTATGCCTCATGCATTATTCCTCTGTAATACGACGGCTGCAACTAATGACCATTTTTATGGCCAATAAATTCCATATGATAGTTATCAAAAGGCCTTTCTTCTTTGCCGTCCCCCCCCCCCCCAACAATGGCTAAAAACCATTCAGTATACTATTGTTTAAGAAAAAAAAAAAAGAATATCCACATATTTAAGATGTAAATGAAAATATTTCAAAACCTCAATCTCATCAAGGCACAGCTTCTACACGTCTTTATGAAAGATTTTCTGTTCATATACAACTTCAAGTCATGGTAAGGTTATTTAGTTTTAAGTTGTAAAAGTGTTTTTAGTGGAAAAGTTCCACAGTGCTTATGTATAAAATGTGAGTATGGAAAAGACAACTTCATTTAAACTACAGGGAGATAAATACGTGTATATATTTTGAGTTATGAAACTACTTTCATACTTCAAACTACTATTTCAAGTGTGCAAAAATTCAACTGAGCAGACAAATAAAAGTATCCTCTTTACAGTAATGTGTACAGTAATTTTCAATTGGCTTCAGTGTAAAACTGGTATTAAATAAAATAGGGAGCAGTGTCAAAGCTAAGTATCATATCAAATCCTTTTGACCAATACACTTACTTAGTTTCCAATTTATATTTATTTTGATCAACCAAACTATTTACAAACAACTAGTAAGTGTTTAGCAGTTCCAACACAGGAAGAAACTGAAAAGGGAGAAGTGTGTTTCAAACAGTTACATCACAATGAGAACAGGAAAAACTTAAAATCGCGAATCCATCCCTGCAGGGATGAGTGAATGAATGAATGACCTTCTTCTTGTGTGAGAGGCTGAACCATGCGTCCCTTGAAGTAGAAACATGCACGCCATTAATAGAAAACACAACATGGCTTTGTCTGGTCTGAGATGTAAGAACAGCTCTATTCACTGCTGCAAACAATGTTCCTCTATTAAAATCTATTAAGTCCAACAAATGCCTGTAACGTACAGCGTACCTTTTAATAGATCATACATTCTTAAAGCGCTTAGAGACAAAAGGGGGTAGTGGCTGCAGTTAGGAGCAGGATATATGGCTAAGTCATTACATCTGACCCACTAACTGATCCCTGCTCTAATGTCCTGGGCCAATCACAGATGGGAGGAGGAAATGCCACATTAAAAACAAAGGTTACATAACACATGCCTACTAAAGGAGCTGTACGATTATCTACCAAAGGACTTATATTTCTGTATATTGTCTCAGGTATTTTTTAAGGCAAAGTCCTGAGCTATCAGATCATCCTGCATGAAAACTAGTTGTCATGCACTGAGGGTGTATTTCCCCAAACAAGAACAAAGCATTTCTTAAGGTGAAGCCTTTTTCATTGTGTGAGTGCAGTTGTTTGTGACAGAGCACTGAGTCAGACCATAAAACTGGGATAATGAACAGACAGAGCATGGGAAGATTAAAACACCAGTGCTGTAGGAGAGGAGTGGTTGTCAGCCCCAGCAGGCTGAAATGATGCTAGAAGACAAAGAGCAGAAACACTTGGGGCCTACAGCAGGTCAGGTAGTGTTTGCCAATGCGTGATCATCTCAGCTTTGGCAGGAAGCAGCGGCAGCACCATAGCGTGACAAGCTGGAGGAGCTGGTGATTCGATGGCAGCCGCCTGACAGCCACAGAGTCACCGCAGCTAATTTCAAGCCGCTAAATGTCACACAGGTTGAAGTGAACAGGCTCTGCACAAAAACAAACACCCACTCAGCAGAGGCAAACACACGCAGTAACGCTAAGCTTACACACTGATAAGTCAAAACCAAAACAACACACACACACCTACGCACAATTATCCACACTCACACCACAGGCAAAGACACAATCCTATTCTTAAACACAAACCTTTAAAGAACACAAAGTGAGGGTGATGAAAGCCACATGTGAAATGAAAATGAGGAGAATGTTCAGGTCACCTGACATTGTAACCACTGAGATACTTGTGAAGGTGGTTCTATTTATTACAAAAATAATATAACCCCCATTTGAGGTCTTACTGGCATGACAGTGCAGGATTGCGTGCCAATCTTTGAGATTTCACCTGATTACTCCCTGTCAGATATTGTTAATCACATTGGCAAGAATTTAAGAGACATAAACACACACACACATAAACACATACACAAAGCCTTTTAGTCATGTGACTGTTGCTGCTTCACAACTGGACTCAAGAGCCCACATCACAGCTGAACTCCAACAAGTCTACAGTGCAGCAAAGCAATAACTTAACAAAAGACACTTTGTGGGGTCTGGGTGGAGGTGAAAAAATACTGCGAGTGGACAAACTACATTCATCTAAATGGGAGCTTATTGGAAAAAAACTGCAGCATAAATTAAGATTCAGCAGTATCACATGAGTAAGTCAGTGAACAAGCAGCCTATTTTTAAAAACGTTTCCCTACACAGGAAGACTTTCCTTTCTTTCTTCACAGGCCTGACCATTCTCCAAAGGCCACAACTCATTGATTCACTTTGTTGAATGAAATGTCTCTGCTGCTCCTTAGAGACTGGTCTGCTTCAAGTTAGCAAAGTGATCATCTCAGGTTTATTTTTGGCCAAAGGAGGCGGCGAGGGAAATGCCTAAAAAAAAATTTTATTTTATTTTTTTTTTTAAATCACCTCATCACATCACAATACTTACGGAGACGCCCCGCACACATCAGAACAAGTAAAGCTAGTTTGTTGGATTAAAACTAGTTTAGATAACTTTGAATCACACACTGAAACTATGACATGTTATAAATACACATGGTGTTCAGGCTTGTCCAGCCTGCAAGACAAAACAACATTCAACATCTTGACTTGGATGACAGTGGAATTCCCCTGAATATCTGACAGCACATCCTCTCTCTACAACTGGGTCTCAAGCTGCAGCCCTGCCCTTCCAGGCAGACTTAACAGGTTAAGAACCTGACTTAAGGTTTAACTGTTTTTTCACACTCAACATGCCCACCAACTCATATATCAACTGAAAGGACAAACTGAGTCACCATTTGGTTCTCTTGTTATACAGCAATATGCAACAAAACGAAACCTACAGCTGGGGCAAATACATGACAGGGAAGAAACCGAACCCCTTCATTCGTCACACATAATAAATGGGGTTCAACTACAGGTTATTTTCACTTAAATCTAATGTACTGATTATTTTTTTGATAAACTGATTAATTGTTGGGTCTATAAAGAAACTGTTGTGAAATCTCAACTACTTTTTCCCATAGTCCAACCTGACCACTTTGAAAGTTTTTTCTCCATAACTGCGCTCAGATATTCAGTTTACAGCCACAGTAGAAAAAATTTTTTCAGTCGAAAACACTCAAAAGTAATAGGAATATGAACAATAGTTAATAAGAAATATAGGATCACACAGCTTTGACCATTCTTTTTCCTTTAAAAATTGTCAAAATAGTAGTTGATCATTTTAATTTTGTCAACTGACTCAATACTGAATGAATTGTAGCAGTTCTTGTGCTACTGTACGTGATTTGCGCTTACAGATTTGATTTGTGATTGTGTACTCATGAACTAAGAAATCCTGCAGCAACAGAACCATCTTTGTGATACTTGTAATGTTTGATTTGTGAAACCAGATAAGTCAGACAGAGCACCAAAACAGTAATAGGAATGCAAACAACATTCATTTGAACAACAATGTCATTTATGCATTAAAAAAAACAAAACAAAAAAAAAACAAAACTCAATAGCGATAAAAGGAATGTCTTTACATTAGGGGCTGATTAGGAAGGTTTTTTTAAATGGATCAGCCTCTGCCATATGAAAGCAGAAGCCTTTCTAATCCTTTGTTGACTGCATTACAGCTTCATGATCTGTTGAAGATGCCTCAATTAAAACCAGGGACCCATTCGCTATTGAACAAAGTAATGAACAGGTGAACCATAAAGCTGTGAGCTGCCAGTACTTTAATTGATGATTTTCAACCTGACAGCACGAATCAGGGAAGAAAATATGCTTAAAAGCTGATATTTTACAGGTAGTTTCTCTGGTTAACAATGCTGGTAAGGCTGATGGTTTGAGCTTGAATTTAACCAGTCATCAGTTATGTGTTCATACTAAGGCTAAATGCATACCAAACATAACTGTATATGACATACCATAATCTACTTAATGGACCATATCAGCTCTATTATGACAGTACAACACAAAATATATACATATATAGTATATTCTTGACAGTAGTTCTGTGTGATAAGATAATGCATATCACATGACGATGGAAAATACATTCAGGCAGGTAATTTGCATGAAAGCAACAGATAAACACTGAGGATCAAGAATGATAACACCGAATGGAATCATTCATAACAGGACTCTGGCTTTCCTAGACAAATTGAGAACCTCATACATAGAAGTGGGGCTACTTCTATCACATGGAATTGGTCTGGATACGAAAAATCTGACACAACCCACAGCATTCTGTGCTTTGCAAATTATGCCACAGACTGCTCCCCACAATAGACTCCACTAACCTCTTTTACCACCTACACAAAAACCAGGCCAAACTCAGAGAGAAGACTGTAGAGTTGAAAAGTATTTATGTTTATGTTTTTACATTTGTGCAAAACATCCTGTTGTTCTAAAAAAACAGCAGGAGAATAAAAAGCCAACATGAAGTAAACTAAGAGAATTTTATTTGCAAGATATGTCATTCAAATCGATGAAATTCCTGAATATTCAATAGCAATTGGTCAATAACTGCATTCTACTGTTTCTTATTTCTATATCACACTTGATCAATAACAAACTACTTCTAAAACTTACGTTATGGTCATAGACTCAGGAGATAACTGCTAAATCAATAAAATAATTTCAGAAGAATTTATTGTCATGTAACAAATGGGATAATGTACTGTAATGTAGGGCTATATAATGAAATAAACCCCATCAGGGTAATCAAAGTCCTTCATCACCCTATCAGCGTTTATGTCTCTAGGGCAGAAGTCACTAATCCTTGTCCTCCAGATCTACTACCCTGCTTGTTTTAACGTATCCCTCTTCCAAAACACCTGATTCAAATCATAAGCCTATCATCAAGCTCTGTAGAAGCCCGATAATGACCATTAGGTGTGCTGGAAGAGGCAAACATCTAAAACACGCAGGATAGTAGATCTCGTGGACCAGGGTTGGTGACCTTGCTCTAGGATGACTTGTTCACTGCACATTTGCTCACTGAATTTCCAAAAAAATCTACTAAATCACAGTATCTATGGTCATACTGATATGAGATTTTAGTCATGCCACAGAGGCCTACTTTATAGAGTTGTTCACTTGTTGCTTATTTTTTTCCCCTATCGATGACAAATTCCAAACAAAGGTATTTGTAATCATTTTAAAATGTGTTTCAGGAGATGCAGAAATTATGAGCTAAACAGAGAAATATGCAAGATCACCTTAGGATGGATGAAATCAGGTCAGATTGTATAGTACAGTACTACCCTTTATCTTACCTGGTAAAGCTTGTGGGATAGGAGAGGGAGGTTGAGAATGTCTCACTGGCTCTGTGAACTCCCGTGTTGACCCCGGTAGTCTGGACTCTGTTCCACGTCCCGCCAATGGTTGTCACGGGGAGATACAGACTGGACACAGGCTTCTGATCCTTCTGTTGCTGCACCTCACTGCTGACTCCAAAGTGATAGCTTTGTCCTCCTGAAGTGCTGACCCCACAGATAGAGATGGGGTTTGAATTGGGCAGGTCTGCAGTGGGCGTGCTGCTAATTTGGCAGTAACTCTGGCCTGCAGATGTCTTCTCCTGTTTGATCACACCTGGCGTGCAGAGCTGAATGAATCCAGAATCTTTTTCTTTCTTCACCAATGCAGATAAATTAGATGCTGGACTTAAGGTGGAAATTGAGGATACGCCAGAGCTGGACTGATCTGGACTTGTAATATTGTTGCCATTGAGAGCAACAGAGACTGTGCTACAACCATTAGTGCTCTCAGCTACGGCAGGCTTTATGTCCCTCTCTGAGCTGACATCCCCAAGCAGGGAATCATCTGCTAAAGTAGAGAGGAAAGCATCATCCCCTACATAAAAATCAGAGGGGGAACCAGTGAGCTCAAAGTCCTGGAGTAGATCCAGTGTATTATCGCTGAACAATTTCTGGTTCACATCCACATCTTTCCCAATGTGATCAAAAGCATGATCAAGGTCAATGGGATCCTGATCTCCTTTATCCATGGAGAAATCCTCTGTTTTCAAAGGGAAAAAGTTGGGATCCGATCCCCCAATAAGTGAATCCATAGAGGACTGGTTAATGTCAGCTATGGTGGCCTCTAACTGGGGTAAACAATCTCCTAAGATTTGTCGACCGAAGGTGGTGGATGCCTGGAGCAACTGCTGCGATTTTTGATCTTTGGTCAGGCCCCTGGGTTCTGAGCCATCCACCAAGGAGCCTACTGTGGCAGTGACTGAGGCTGAGGTGAGCTCCTCTGGAAGGGGGCTGTCGCTGAGGCCGTTGGGTACCTGTCCGGGCTGCATTAAGGGACTGGATGGAAGAACGACAGAGGTGGCAGAGGTGATGGGCATGGCACTGTGGGGAGCCACTTTCAACAGGCCTCTCTCCTCTGAGCTTTCAGTGTAAACCAGTTTACTTAAATGGTCATCTCGTCTGTACGGTATCTTCTTCACTCCACCTTTGTCCATCTTTTTAAAATCAGAGACAAAGAGAGATACACAAATAGTTCAGGAAAAAGTAGAACAGTAACAACCTCTAAAACATCCAAGTAGGATTTACAGATATTTACTCATATTGTGGAAAACTAACGCTGCTAAGCAAGTTTAATTACGTTTGGGTCTGATATGATTGTTTTGTCATGCCCATGCAGTGCACCATTAAATAATAAAGTCGATATATTGCTCGGTAAAGTTGCCAGCCCCCCCCCCCCCCGCGCCCTTGATAGCTAACATGGCTAAAGATAGTAAATGTTAGCTGCGTTAGCTACACCAAGTGGCAACATGCTAATACGTAGTAATACATATACACAACACTTCTATGCAACCTACTTGAACCGGACGTAATATAAACAGGATTGACAACACGACAAAAACAGAAAAATGCAAAGTTTACTGCAGTCGTATGTGCACTAGTAGCAGCTTTATTGCTAATTGTTGGCATGGTAAGTAGCAATGTGGTTAACGGCTAACTGACTACGTGCCTACATTTCTGTCGATGACAGTGATCTTAGCTTGCTAGCTAACACAGTCTTTACGATCGGATATTAAGTCTTCAGGGTGTTTCTTTGTTGTATCAGCTTAGGGCTAACAGATATTCACAATTTATTAAAAAAGCATACTTACCCTTCAAATGACTGTTTGTTGATATGTGTGCACAAGTCGACTGTCAACATTGTTTTGGTTGTAAGTGGTAGTCCACAACACTAACTGAATTTATATTATCGCTACGCCTCATGCGTTGTATCCTTGCTACATGGCTAAATAAAACAATAACACGCCGTTTTGGAGGTGTTTTCTTATTATTCCGCCCTCCAAATTTACGTAGTTGTATTTTGTCTTACAAATTGTTGAAGTGGCTGTGCTAAGATGAGTCGCTGCTAGCCATTAGGAAAGTAGGCGCTAACCTCCAGGAAAAACATACAAAATGGAGAACCGAGCAAGCCAGCCCCATCCTGAGCTGTTCACAACGTGCAGTGCCGCCTGCTGGCCACGCCTGGTAACTACACTTTGTTATGAGTTGAAGCGCTTAATGATTTGTGAGTGAGTTTAAGTATTTACAATAAAATGATGTCCTTTATTGTGTTACAAAATCATTATCTAGCGATAAGTGTTAAAGTATTCCTTCAGAGAAAAACATGCGATACAATGCCTTTTAATTATATGGTTTATCGCAGTCAGAAAACTAAACAATAGCTAAAAAATGACATAAAATGCAGTAGTGTGCAGTGTAGTGACGCACAAATGATACTGATCAAAAAACGAGCATTTGTCTGTCATATAACTACTCATACAGCTGGTCAGCGTGACTCCACTGTCTCACAGCTGCTCAGGGAAATGTTGTGCAGACAGACCGAGGCAGACAGATATATCACAGGAAGCGGACAGGAAAATTGTGAATGGCATCCACAATGCACTGAAGATAATCTGTGGGCTGTTAAAGGAACTGATGGCGCAAGTTGTATTTCTTGTGAAAACTACCGAAGCGTCCACATATTAAATTATTTCAGAGAGAGTGTTTATTGAGCTAGATCAATACAAATAAACAATGAGATCAAATAAACTCTAATCATTATAGTTTGTGCGATATTCGAATAAAGAGCATTGATGCGTGAAGTCACGTGGCTCAGTCTGTCACGCACTCTTAACCTGTTTTGCTCGTGCTCTTCCATTAAGGTAATCACTTCTACTCATAATTATA
>JAQQZY010137614.1:0-19060 GCA_030068375.1 Ostorhinchus rueppellii | reverse complement strand
ACATTCAGCCAAATTTAATCTGAAGTGGGCCGGACCAGTAAAATAATAACATAATAATATATAAATAATGTCAACTCCAAACTTTTCTCTATATTTTATCATGAAAAAAGTACAATTACATTATGAAAATGTTTACATCTACAAACTATGCTTTAAAACAATGTGAAGAACATGGACAAACTTAAAAAAAGATGTAAATTTAAGAATATTATGCTTCAATTTATCATGTACACAGGTACATTATAACTTAAAGCTCATAGTGGATCTACTGTACAAATATACATTCAATAACAGATAATAATGTGGCTAAAATTGCACTTCTCTTAAGACATTTCAGGTTGTTCATATTTTTCACATTATTCACGTTTTGCAAAATTATTATACTTTGTTTTGGTGTAAATGCATGAGAATGTTTACAGAGTTGTGAGTATTTATTGGATATTATGGTAGTATTTTGCCGATTTGACCCACTTGAAATTGAATTGGTCTGTATGTGGCCCCTAACTAAAATGATTGTTAACATCTTAGTTTAATTTAAGCATTTTTACAAGTCATCACAAGGGCCAGACTGGACCCTTTGGCGGGCTGAATTTGGCCCCTGGGCCGCATGTTTGACACCCCTGCTCTACCAGGTTATTAGGATTTCTTCTGTATCGGACACTAATCTGTCAAACATACCTGACATGGTTCAGTGGTAAACTTCCGTCTTCCACTGAAACATGTCAGGTACGTTTGACAGATTAGTGTCCGATACAGAAGACATCCAAATAAGCTTTAAGAACATAGACGCTCTGAACTCTGTTGGCCTAATACAGGGGTGTCAGACTCATTTTAGGTCAGGAGCCACATTCAGCTAAATTTGGTCATAATCATATATAAATAATATTAACTCTAAACTTTTCTCTACGTTTTAGAGCAAAAAAAAGTAATATTAAACAATGAAAATGTTTACATCTACAAACTATCCTTTAAAATAATGCAAATAAAATGTACAAACTGAAAAATGAGTGTAATTTTAACAATATCATGCTTCAGTTTTATCATTTCCACACGTTCATTATAACTTAGACACTGGATCAACAAATACACAAAACATTTAATAACTGGAAGAATGTTGTTAAAATTGCACTGACTTTTCCTAAAGACATCTCAGGTTCTTTATATTTGTTCCGATTATTTACATTTTTGTGAAATTATACTTTTTTTAAATGTCAATACGTGAAAATATTTACATTTACAAAGACAAAAATTGGGAGTTGTGAGTATTTATAGATTATTATGATAGTATTTGACTGATCTGAACCACTTTAGATTGAATTGGTCTGAATGTGGAACCTGAACTAAAAGGATTGTTAATGTCTTAATATCTATCTCTGCATTTCACAAATTCATCCCAAGGGCCAGACTGGACTCTTTGGCGGGCCAGATTTGGCCCACAGGCCGCATGTTTGACACCTGTGTCCTAATAGATCCTCTTCCTCCACGGTTCCCGCAGGTATTCTCCATCTGAGTACACATCCATGAGCACCTGGAAAACAGACAGAATTATGTAAGGAATGTATGCAGATGAAGGACAGAACACTCTGTCCGTATCCGTCTGTGTCTTTAACGTTGGTTTCAGTCGGCGTTACTTTTATCACCGTCGTTTATTTTGAAAAATCTCCACACAGCTGTCACGCCAATAAAATCTATAAAACACAATGTCATGCTGCCATAAGTGCTATAAGTACGGTTATACAGGAGGACTCACTACAAGTACAAGTACACACACTCAACATCGGACCGATACCTGATACTGGTATCGGCATCGGTGCATCCCTAGATTTAATAGAATTAATTATCTATCCATAGTGGAAGATTTTCATCCGTCACACATGAAAGCTGTACTCTCATTAGTAAAACACTACATGGTGATGATGGTGATGATGATCTTGACTTTCACAATGATGAGTGCTACAAGTTAACGGTCAAAATAATGGAGTGAATTATCTTGAATGAACCCTCTTACAGCTCATTGGGCCAGACAGTGATATTATAAGACTACCAGACAGCGCATAACAAGGTCAGTAAAACCCTGACACAGAGTTTAAAAAAAAAGTACATATATAACACTGGATTCACCAGTTTTTTTAATAGTTGGTAACAAAATTGTGCATCCAACAGAAACATCCAGATGCGAAACATAAATCGTGGCAGGAAAAACAAATAAAAATTCCGATTCAGATATTCATGCAGCGAGTAAAACCTGATTTTGTAGACTACCATTAGTCTGACAGAAGCATCACCAGCGGACTATGTTTGAATGGACAAGGTCATGGGGTCTGATGAGTCCAGACTGACCCTGTTCCTGTGAGAAGAAACAATGACTGCATTAGCCATCATGCTTATTGCCTACAGTACAAGCCTCCGGGGGCTGTGTTATGATGTGGGGTTGGTTCAGTTGGTCAGGTCCAGGTTCAGCAACGTTATGTGGTTGCGTACATTTATCAAAAGGACGCCATGTGGATTGAAGTTAATACTGGTCCAACTGCTGTTTTAGTCCAGCTGTGCATATCCTTCCTCTGGCTTTATGTTCAGATGATGAAATATAATGTTTTGCTTACAACCATCTGATGTTCCTTAACAATAACACATAGCTGAGGGTCATGTTGTACCAGCTGCTGCACAAATGCCGTTCATAATCTCTCCACATATATCGTATTCCACTGTTTAATACAGCATTTATTCATTGTTTATGTAAATGTTTGTACACATTAAAAATGCAAAAACACACATTTTTATGGAAAGGGTACCTACTTTGAGTTTGGCTTGAACGATAATCAAAAGTCCATGGACAACTGAAATAGCATAAGATATAGGCTGAATCCCAGTTCACCCCTTACCCCTACACCTCCATTTTACGTGTTCATGTGAAGGGGTAATGTTGTCCCAATTCTCAATTAGACGGAGGGGAAGGGCTAAGGTGAAGGACTGTATACCCCTCGAAACGTAGATTTTCCAGGACCACACTACGAACAAAGGGTTAGGAGGAGTTTCACATAATTCTGTTCGAATCATTGGCAAGATGGAGGTAAACACAGCCAAAATGTGCAGCAGTGAAGAAAGAAACCCACAAATGTAAGTACTTTCTTCATAAACAACTTCTCGTTTAATGCCGTTTCAGTGTGTTATAGATCGCATTTCTGTGGTTTATAGTTGATAGATGTAAAAAGATGACTAAATCCCATAGAACGGAGATGGTTACAGCTGCTGACGGCATGGAGAATACTTTAAGAAACAGTTGTCGTGTCTGTTTATAGCAGCGTCAATGATGTAACAAATTGTGAAGGGTCGTCCCATTTCATAGGGGGATGTTTACACCCCTACCCCTTGCAGCTCTGTTTCATGGGGTAGCGTCAAGGGCAAGGGCCAAGTGGTAGGGGTAAGGGTTAGGGATAAGGGGTGAATTGGGATTGGCCCATACACTGCCTGGCCAAAAAAAAAAAAAAAAAGGCACACATGCAATATTTGACTGCACCACCTTTGGGTTTAATTAAAGGAGGCATTCACTGTGACATCTTTTTTTTTTTTTTTTTTAACCACATTCTGTTTATGTACTGTCACAATGAGGTTCATAATATTTTTTTTAATCCATAGTTTCATTCATTTTTGATTATTGATGATGGAGAATCGTATCAAGTCAAAATTCAGACAGCAGGTCTAAATTCAGAATTCGGATATTTTGCTGTGATCCAGTTTTTTGAGTGCTCGTTCATATTACGCATTAAATCCGACTTCTATCGGTTTTGAGTATGAACTGAATGCGACCCTGAAGTGACCCACATGTGCAAAAGAGGTCCTGACAGAAAACGTGACCATGCAGGCACTGTATTTACGGAAGTATGTATATTCTTCCCTTCTTGTTCTTCTCCTGGGATGTTTATCGCATTTCAGTGACGTAAAAGACAGATAAATGCAACCTGGTCGTTCAGCCTAAAGTCGCATTCCAAAATATCAGATATTTATCAAATTTAGGGCCACATATGAAAGCGGCCTTGCTCGGAATGAAAAAAATCGGATTAGTGCTGTTCAAACTGTCTTTAACAGGTAGGATACAGGTCACATTTGGACCACATTACCCTGGAGTCTGAACTTAGCCTTTATGGAGGCTAATCCATGTGTGAAAATGATGTCTCATTGTCCCTGAACCATTCTGTCACAAACCTGATTATCCTGATCGATCCTGGCTTTGTCCAATTTGACATTAGAGACATGAGAGGCTAGTTACTGCGTCAGAGTTAAATAACCTGTTACAGCTGAAGCATTATTATGCTGAAAATTACCCACCCGGACTTTTTTCCTGGTAATTCTATTCTATAAAAAGGTTAAAAAATATGCTGTGACTGAGTCCATTTACCTATTTTTCCAGAGCACTTTTTCCCCAGATCTTTCAAAACCTAGCAGTCATGTACAATTTAATACATGTTATTATTATTATTATTATTATTATTATTATTATTATTATTATTATTATTATTATTAATAATAATAATAATAATAATAATAATAATAATAAATTAAATTTTTTTTTTTTTTGAGGGGCCAGATTCCCACTTCTGGCGGCCGGTTTTGGTCCGCGGGCCGTATGTTTGACATAGCGTGTTGATAATAATTTGTTTAGGCAAACACAGGTCCAAGTGCTGTCGAAATGCGTGGGGCTGTGTGCACACTGTGTCCCTAACAGCTGTGTGACAGTTGGCAGCCTGATCTGCGCGTGGTGGCTGGTCCTGGATCTGATCTGGGTGGAGTTATCTGTGACACACTGACAACTGGGAAACCTCCCGCATCAGACTAACAGGTGTCCTCTCTCCTCCTCCTCCTCCTCCTCCCCTTCCTCCTCCTGCACATTGCCGGGGGGCTGCCTGCCTGTCCTCCTCACACACTCTCTCCGTCCTCTCATCTGAACGCCTCTTCCCTTTAATCAACCCGAAAACTTTGCAGGAAATCCTTTTTTTTTTTTTTTTTTTCCTTTTTCTCCCCTACTTAATTTATCAGCAAATAATGCACTCCGCACAGAAAGACACCACCTTCACCAAGATCTTCGTGGGAGGTCTTCCTTATCACACCACGGACTCCAGTCTCAGGAAATACTTCGAGGTGTTCGGAGACATCGAGGAGGCTGTTGTCATCACCGACCGACAGACGGGCAAATCCAGAGGTTATGGATTTGTAAGTTGAGGCTTTAAAGTGACTTGTTTGTGCACTTGCTCAGACGCAGATCGTGTCAGATGATCCAGAACCTGAAAGTAAAGACGGGCTGCGTGTTTCCTGCAGTGTGTGACAGCCAAGTTAAAATTAGGTTAGTTTGAAGCTGCAACTCCAGGATAAACATGGAAGACTGTCACCTATAGAGGAGCCAGTTCTGTGACAATATTACCCAAGTGGCAGTTGAATTTGAATGAAGGCATGTTTGTAAAACCAGGTGATTTCATGTGTAGAAGGTGTTTGAACCACAAGGATGCATTCAATCTTGTCTCATGTACTGTATGACCTGATCCCCTTGTAGTTCTGTCACACTCCAAAAAAAAAAAAAAAAAAGGCTGGTAATGCTGTGTTTTCCTGCAGGTGACCATGGCAGACCGGGCATCAGCTGACCGAGCCTGCAAGGACCCCAACCCTATTATAGATGGCAGGAAAGCCAATGTGAATCTGGCCTACCTGGGGGCCAAACCCAGGGTCATCCAGCCAGGTGAGGGGTCTGACCTTCACGGTGGGTCACTTTTTTTTTTTTCTCTCCTAGCTATCACTCATTGTATACATTCATATCAACTCTTAGTGTTCTTTTTGCTTTGGTATCAGCACTAATGAAGTATTTGAAAGCTAACACTGGTTGGCTTTCCTTCCAGGGTTTACGTTTGGCGTGCCTCAGATCCACCCAGCCTTCATCCAAAGACCCTATGGGTATGTTCACCTGCAGAATTCCCACTTCCACCAACACAATATGTTTGCATATAATTTAAAAAAAAAAAGTCTTTCATGATTCATGTTGTACTTTTATTGTTGTTTACATGTTATTTATGACTGCCTCCTCTTCTTTAATACTGAATGAGGACATGTGAGTGTTGATGTGTGCTCCTCTGCTTGGCATTGTTTGTAAAGGAAGTGAACATTTGTCCTCAGCCACCACAGGATTGACTTCATGTTGTCTATCTCTCTCTGATCTGACAGGGTCGGTAACGGTTAAAATAGCTGATGAAGGGACATGATGATTTGAGGAATAGCTGAGTCTGCATTGGGCAAAGCACTAAAGTGTTACCTGTATACTCTGAACATACACAAACGAACTGAAAATGGTGACTAGATGCATGGAAGTCTTCTTTTGTTTCAGTTTTCTATAGTACTTAGACTGGTGTGTGCCTTGTTTTCAGTATGATGTGGTGTTCAGCTTAACTGTGTGCTTATTTCTACTTGCAGTGGGGGAGGTGGGGTTGCAGGAGGTTTTGTGCAGACCTTTTTTTGAGACTTTTTGATAGGGAGTGGTAACTCTGCAATGGGGTGTTGATTCTTTTCCCTTTTTTTTTTTTAATGATTGATTTGTGCCTTTTAGCCTGCGGTTTATTCCTTTCCCCCCAGTTTTTAGTTAACATCAAGTTGATCGTGTTTTGTTGTCAAAAGGGGCAAAATCGATCCCCTGCAACAAAACAAACATGGCTTGCATGCAGGAGTTCCTTTTCTGTTTCTTACCAATGATGCTGTGTTTCTTATATTAACCCATTGCTTTCACTCGTAGCTTCCATCTACAGGTGCAAAAGAAATAAAAAAAATAAATAAATAAATCAACAAACTGAGCTGATTGCTTCAGATAAAATGTCAGAATTTTACATTTTCTTAACTCTTCAGCTCATGTTGCTGGAAAGTATAATAAAAATGTGCTTGAGGAATGAAAAGACGTGCTGTAGTGACTGCTATTATCACAGTAGGAGAAAGGATGGAACACTTGGTTAAAGTGAAAGCGACTGAAAATATCAAGCGTCCAAATGAAACCACATGTCATAAAGTAGAGCTCAACATTTTAAAAGCTGGATCACTGACTGTACGAAACCGTTTTTAGATGTTAGATAGCTACAGTGTGATTATGGTTTCATTATTAGCCGTGCAATAAACAAATAGAAAGTCAGTCCTCTTTTATATATAGACAAACTCAAATGTTTTCTGCACGCTACGCTGGAGACAGAGATCTTAGCCGGTCTTTTCGGCAGCAGCTGTTGGCTACAGTGATCTCCACAGCCTCTCAAATTCAGATGGAAAATGGGAGTCACTCAGCAGTGCTGTTAATAATGTATGGCACAGACAGAGCTGCTCGGCTGTGGACAACAGGTGGACCGAGCCATGTGCCCCTGAAGTCTTTTGGTTATGTGGTGGGGATTACCCATGTGTCCTGGTGATTTACAAAGCACCTTTATTTAGCTCTCAACTTGCAGGGCCACAAAATGTTCATCCCGTCTCTTTCAACAGACATGGTGTTAAGTCAGCTGTGTCCTTTTAGCACTTGAAATATTAACATTAAAAAAAGGGTCGTATCACAGACACATTGTTGATTCAAAGTTGGATCCATTCTCAAAAGGATAAAACACGCCTGTCATTAGATTTGTCAAATTTCACACAAGCCGTGTAACTCTTTTTGTGGGTATTACATGCAGTGAGTGTAGCTCTGGTTTCAGCGGATTCCTCTTTGCAACACTTTATTCATCAGCTGACAATCACATCCAGTCGTGATGATAAAGAAAAAGAAAATATGTTCAGGAAGGTCAGTGAGACAGTAGTGGCATAGGCGGACATTACAGTTGACGAGTGCCCTGCCATGTGTTACTGAAGGAGAAGATCAGCTTGTCCTTTGGATGACAAGGGGAGCAAAAATAGCATGCTTCCAGCCTCCCTTGTCAGTCAAGTTGGTGTGTGTGTGTGTGTGTGTGTGTGTGTGTGTGTGTGGGGGTGTATGTCTGTAAGAGGAGGTGGGGCACTGGTCTATGGACAGATATAACAGTTTCACACCTGCTGCTCAGTATATTTAGTGAACGTGTTAACTTTAACACTAGTTTTTCAGGTTTTCAAACCCAGTCATGAATTCCTCCATTTTACACTGGTCTGTAAACAGAAGAGAACTTTTACTGTCACACACCGCTTTGTGTCTTTCGTACAGTTCTATGCAAAATGTTTCTAACCAATAAACAGCCTTTGTGTTACCTAATACAACCATCTGATAGGATATGAGACATGCAGAAAATGCAGCGGCTACACTGACTGCATTGCAACTGACTGGCATATAATAGCTGCTCTGTCAAAGACGTCTAAAGCCTCATTTTTCTCCTTATGGTTTGTGTTTAAGGACTTATTAACATGTGTGGGCATGCCCGTATGTGCGGTGTTGGTGTGACAGTATGTGGACAGTGTATTGTCCACGTTTTTCCTGATATGTTGTGGTGTTGTGCGATAAGCTGGCATTTTGTCAAGTTCAGTTTTTAGTGAAACACTGGGTGCAGGGCCGCGCTGTGTCTCCTTTTAATGCCATACTGTGTCACAGATTAAGGTGCTTTTTGAAATTAAAAGCTGCGCTTGTGTTTCCTTGTTGTTTTGCTGCTTCCTTAACTTTTCATTTTCTAGGTAGGGTTTTCAGTTGTTAATGAATGGATTTGCTGTGTCAAACTGAGGACTGGATTGCCGTATTGTGGCGCCTGCTTTTTCAGTTTTCCAGAAATTAGTTTCAGCGTTGGACAAATGACTGCCTGTCGCTTTGTTTTGACCCTGGCTGTCTTTCTGCCCCACAGGATTCCTGCCCACTATGTCTACCCTCAAGCCTTTGTCCAGCCTAGTGTGGTCATCCCTCATGTACAACCTTCTGCTGCTACGGCAACAGCTGCTGCTGCCACTTCCCCATATCTTGACTACACTGGAGCTGCATATGCTCAGTACTCTGCGGCTGCTGCCACAGCTGCAGCAGCTGCTGCCGCTTATGAGCAGTATCCATACGCAGCCTCACCTGCACCGACGAGCTACATGACTACAGCCGGCTATGGATATGCCGTCCAGCAGCCACTCACCACTGCTGCCACTCCAGGAGCAGCTGCTGCAGCTGCAGCCTTCAGCCAGTACCAGCCTCAGCAGCTCCAGACAGATCGCATGCAGTAAAACCATGGGCACTACCTACCTTAGAAGAAGAAAGCAGATAGCAGATCCCATGTTTCAATGAGGATGAAGTTAGGAGGAGGAAGACAGTAGAGGCTGAATGATGATTGCCACTTACAGGTTTAAAATTAACAGTCTCTCTACCAAAGAGCCTGAAGAATCTCTGGAGACAAAGAGTCACAGTATATTTTACTCAAAGGAGATCAGTATTTTGTCACCATTAAACGTGTAAAAACGTAAGAATATTTAATATTTATTCAGGAGAAAAATATTTAATGTTATCTCAGCTAGACTTGCTGGATGTCAGCTGTTGCTGAGTTTTGTGGAATTTGAGATAAATTCCAGGTGCGTTCATGTCTTATAAATCAGGTGTCTTCCCCAGCAGTTTGAAACCAACCTCTTGCATACGTGCAGTATGTTGACAGAAGTACATCATCATGCAGTCATTGTTAATAGTGTTGGACCACAATTTTATTTTGTGAAGCTATGCAGATGATTATAGAGAAGTCCATGTTTAGTTCGAATTGTTTCCTTTAATAATTGTTTGGAGTGAAATAGAATAGACAACCTCATTTTGTTTCCTTTTTAAAATGGATTTTCTTGATTGTGGATGAGATAAAATGCTAAGATGACAGCTGAAGCTGGTACAAGCACTCACTTTTCTTCCCTTTAAATTGCACCTCAAGGAAGCCTAACACGAGGGGAGAAACATCACTGAATGTGAATCTTTCATTTTGACGAAATGTTTCATAATGTGCCTTTTAAATTATACTATTTATGTATTTATTATGGAGCCGTACAGTAATAAACCCTTTTTGTTCATATATTGTAAGATGTGCACATGTGCTGCTGCATTTCTAATGATCAAAAGCATATGATGTTTATACTTGGCTCAACAAAGTGCTACACTGTGTATAAAGAACAAAATATGTGTGAAAAGTAGCAATAAGTCAAACCTTTTTTTTCCTGTTTTCTGTAGGTTATCCTTTTTTTTCTCTTTCAAGTAGATTCTTAATCCTTTTGCTTTTTATACTTGACCAGTCGGATAAATGAACGCGTGAAAACTTTAACTTTTTCATGTTTTGTATTTGATGTCATTGGACATTAAATATTTTCTTATGCAAGGACTTCACCTACTTGACCTTGCATTTTGTAATGCATGACACAAAATAATGCAAATGTTTAATATGTGAAATAAAAGGAAATATATCCTCACTTTATTTGTATTTGTGTGCTTTTTTGGTCTTTGTCACATGTTACAGTTATGGAAAAAATTTGCAGAAAGAAATATGATAAAGTAACTATGGTAAAATAACACAATGAACATTTACTAACAAGAGTAAACAGCCCTCAGTGGTTAAATATGTGCTACAGTCTGAGTGGTATATTACTATTAGTTCCATTGAAATGTTTTAACTAATGGCCATGAAATATGTTTAACATTTATAGGCTGCTTTCAACCATGAATGCCATATTTTTATGACTATTTAAATCTGAAACTGATAAGATATGCATCCTCCACTTAATGGAAAGGAAGTCATTAACTACACATTTTGCAGCTTGAATTACACTTGAGGCATCTGTTTACAACAACTTAGATGTTTATGGTCCAGTGACATGATGCTAAGTTCCTTTATGAGACTTAATTTTTAGATGGCAATAAACACTTAAATATACAAAAACTATACCATATATAGTCTTATATTCACCCTCTTTTTAAATACTGTTATTTATCCTTTTTAACCCTTTCATGCATGAATTATGAGAACCTTGGTCAAGATATTTTTCTTTTCTTGTTGAGTGTTTTTATTCCTCCTGAGGTGTGAAAAAAACTGAGATTGATTTTTTTTCTTCACGGAGTTACAAAAAACATCCATGAATTTAATTTTTGAAATAAAGACACATGTTTAAAACCCAATATCAGAAAGTAATATGAAAAAAATAAAATAAAATAAAAAAAACATTTTATATTTTTTCACATTGAACATATTCTAATGCTAGTTATTGCTCACTTCACAGAGATTATCTGCAAAAAATAAATAAATTGTCTAACAAATAACAATTGATTTACAATGAAACATGTCACTGCTGATCAAGTTTATCAAGAATAACAAAGTTGCAGTAATTCCATGAATTGCATTGTATGGGATAATGCGTAAGCATCCACTGTGTTGGCTGATATGGAACTAAAACAACAAAACCCATGAATAGACAAGAGAACAGCTGTAGAATAACTGTCCACTGTAGTGACCAGTATACATGACAGGGATCATTTCAAGTGTCAAAATCACTCTCAATCTATCATGCTTGAAATGTATTTCTATTTACACTTTTATGTGCTTTAGACAAGCAACACATATAGGATGCTCATCTCAAAGAACAGACACGTGAGATCATACTCAGACAAATTCTGCAGAAATGTAATTTCATTTTTAATCGTTTTATTAGTATATTAATACAAGCATGTCAAGAAAATGAGTCGATTCAGTTGATATGGCTAAGTAAGGTGGATGAAACACTAAAACAAAACAATTGTTAATAAGGAGTTCTTATTTTTATATATTTTAAGACTGGCCTGTTGATAATCCTCATACAACACTGATCCACATGTGTAACAATGGAGAAACCGCTTATGTTGTGTGGAAAATTCAATGATGTTGAAATAAAAACACATCAAAAAAATAAAGACATATTTGCAACAGGTCATTGCAATTATTGAACGCTTACATTTTAATTCTATTTTTATAGCAGTATTGGCTCAAAGCACTCTGTGTGATAATATTCCCTCTCACATCTGTTTCCTTACAGCTGTGATAAAAGTGGTACAGTGCAGGTGTGACACTGTGTTCGATCTGTCTCATCCAAAACAAAGATGTAATGTCCAAAATTGTGCACAGAGATTACCCTTCAAAAGCAAATGTCTGAGTTTTTTCCCCAATATGAGTAACATTTGTACATTCTGTAGCTGTGAGAGTGAAACTACTGAACATGTGTTTACTGACTGTTTTCATGTTACTTCCTTTTGGTTCTACTTACAAATATATATTTCCCAAAAGATTAAAAATATATGTTTTACTGAGCAAATTTGAAATTCTTCTTACAGTCACTAATCCAAATTTATGGGCTAATGAAAAATATATAATTAATCTTTTTTTTTTTTTTTTTTTTAAAGGAAAATATTACTTACACAAAATGATTTGGCAAAAAAATATACCCCCCATCTACAAATTCAGAATAATAGATCTCAAAACTTATTTTAACAACACTGAACATCTGAAAAAGAAAAACAATAAATGACTGAAAACAATTATAGTATATTATATCATGATTTTACATTTATGTGTGCCAGATCTTTGAAAGTTTTTAATGTATTATTTTCTTTTTGTTTTTCTTTTGTTCTTGTCTCTTTTCTCATAGACCTGATCTATAAATGCGTCAGGCGAATGTACCTTTTTATTGTGTTTGTATGAGCAACAATTGTTAATGAAACTTTCTAATAAAAAACAAAACTCTTGTGCATAAAAAGCGTTCCCTGATGAAAATAAAGTCTCCTGACACCTGCTGGTTAATGTGTGCCATTTCTTTCGGATTTTTCCACATAATACTCGCCTCGCCTTTTCCGCTTCTGTTTAGCGGATGCACATTCCAGCTTTAATTTGACGCAGTTCACTTTCATTTCTACACATGCACTTTGAACTGACACCTGAAAGATCGTCGCATTTATTCTGCAGCCTGTGGGCGGAGGGAGGTGGTTTACTGGCGGTCAGAGTGAAAGAGAAAAGAAAGAAAAAGAAAACAAGCACATAACGAGCGTGTGAAACAACCTACGGAAAAGTACCACGTCCAGCCAAGCTCGACGTCCACTTTCTCTCCATCTGATGTGAGTAGATTTGACAGGATTTCCTCGGAGTATTATTGATCTACGGCTTTTCATTGTGCAGCTGTTGTTTTATTTCGTGTTTACTGATCACACAGACCAGGCCAGATTGTGTTACAGCACAGTTTAAAACTCATCCTGTGACTTGTCTGTTATCCTCATTTGTCCATTTTTACCCTTACTTGCACTCAGTCTGACCAACACATGCGCTTTAACGAGAATACGTTTTTATTTAGTGACTGAGTGAAATGAGTGGCGTCAATTTATTAATTAATCACGATGAAATTTAAAGGATGTTCGACACCAAGTCGCAGTAATTTGTTAAAACCACTTTGTTTTAGTGACAAAAAAGAAAATCTTAATATCGCTCAGTGTGTTTTTCTTTTCTGTCATTAAGTTTTGTTTTTTTTAACGTCATCTACCGGAAGTCAGCAGAATTCTGTTACGCCCCCTTACGTGACGTACCAACGCAATTTCGCTCGAGGTGTTTGTTTTGTGTGAGGCTTGTCCTTCTGATAAGTGCGGGTTATTTACACCAAAACACGGCTCTTATGACATCTTTTTTACATATAGTTCTTTCCAGACTTATTTCAGACAGCAGGCCTTCCAGCCAGTCTCTGCCCCCGGTCTAGAAATGGCCACCGAGAAGACGGAGTACACCGTGGTGGGGGGACCACCGCTGCCCGGGCAGCCAGCGTATCCGGCCGCGTTTGGCACGAATATGCCGGGCCCAAACATGTTTGGAAGTCCTGCTCCTGCGGGTCTCCCTTTTCCTCCACCGACTGCCTTTGCACCAAATGTACCTGGAGCTTTTGGGGCGGCCTCGGGCGGCTCAGGATACGGCGTCAACCCCGCAGCTTCCCCGTATTCTCCCCCTGGACACGGCTCTGAGACCCACCTGCCTGGTATGTGATTGTAATGCAGGGATTCTCAAATCCGGTCCTCGGGGTCCAGTGTCATGGATGTTTTAGATATTTCCCTCTTCCAATACACCTGAATCAATTAATAGTCAGCTCATCCTCCAGCTCAGCAGAAGCCTGATAACGATGTAATGGCTTCCAGGTGTGATGGAAGAGGGAAATATCTGAAACATTCAGGACACTGGGCCACGAGGACTGGATACGAGAAGCAATATTGTAATGGAACACCACTGGAGCTCCATCTATCCAGGCATTTCTGTGTTTAATCTACTCCATATCTCTGTGTGGTGTCACTACAGATGATGTCTACCATCACGAGGAGGATCCCCCTCCCTTTAACGATAACGAAGAGTTTGGCTTTGGATTAGATAATAAGAGCATCAGAAGAGCCTTTATACGAAAGGTGAGGAACATATGTCTAGTGGGTGCACTGCTGAAAAACACTGGTCACTATCAACACAAACTGACAAGGAATTGCATATCTATACCCACAAAGAGACTGTACAATTTAGATGAAGTCAATATTTAAAATCAGGATGGATCATCAACAAGGCATACACTGAATTGATTCATTGCAAAAGGCCAAAATGTTTCTAGGTTTTTCCTGATATACAGTGACTCTTATGTCCTTACGATTTAGTTACACATATGTTTGCCAAAATGACACGTTTGTGTGGTATATTTAATTTTTCTTTATCACTTAATCAAAGAGAATAGACATCACAATTACTGTTTTGATTTTCTGTGACTTTTTATCGTTTTATTTATATTTATATATATATATATTTCAGTTTCACATTGTCCTGAGAGCATGGTAACCATCCTACAGAACAACTGTAACCCATGAGGTTAACAGGATTCAACTGCCCTAATCAGTTATTGGATAGTTCCATTATCTTTGGTCTGTGTTCTCAAAGTCATGTTCCATTGTGTTAGCATGTGGTTAAACGTTTTACCAAAAAGAGATTTCCATTGAAACCACTTTCAGGAAGTGATAGGTGTTTTGTCCCCTGAATTCAGCTTGGCAGACTCAACTTTCACTCTTACTTCTTGTAATTCTTTTTTACTTGCCATTCTCTTTGTCACACTATTAACATATTACCCAGTTAGGAAATCCGAAATACTTATTTAAACCTTCCTACGTTCTTACCAATTTAAGTTACTATCTAAAAAAAATTAGCAGATGAAAACTTTCAGTGGGTAAATGCCCCTTATTCAATACAACAATACGATAAGTTTTCATAATTATTACTTTTTGAGCCTGTGAATTTGTCCATTATGTATTTCTAAAAGTAAATTGTGTCACTATTCAGACAGAATGTTAAGAACATGTAGCTCTCCCAATACCTGTGATACCAAAGTGTTACTGAGGGCTCACTCACACTGGGGCCTGGATCCGGACCTAGGTCCACTTGGCCACAGATTCCCGGACTTTGTGCTTAGTCTGAGTCCAGAAATGGCCCGGATAAAGCACAGAACAGTTGGGGCCACGGCCCGGTTGGAAGAGGTGGGCCAGCACGGTTCCCTAAAGTCCGGTTGCTAAAGTCCACATGCGTAAACAGGCACGTAGACGTCAACGATGACGTATAATTATGCGCCACATTGCCTGTCACTCTGCAAAGAAAAGAAAACTCGTGCGAAACTCGTGATGTTTATATATCCATCACATACCAAGCATACTTGACTACACTACTAAAAAAACAACAACAACATGGCCTTTAACGGATCTATCTGATCGGACGCTCAGACCGAATGCTTTATCCAAATCTGGTCGGATGCACACATCCAGTCAATGCTCGATAGAACACACACTATACTACTACTGTATACATCTATAAAGCCAACTCCGTAACATTCAATAGTGATGCAGTGTTGTTGCTGTAAACAGTTTATGAACTAAATTCAGTGTAATGCCTAAAAAGTATGTCCTCATGACATCTCATGCAGAATATGAGGCTGAAGCAACTGCTGTTTTCTTACCTGTATCCTCTAAACATCTGTAAAGAATGAAAGAAATGGAACAGTATTGTTGCAGGAAACAGTTTATTGACAAAATTTTGTAACAGAATATGGCAATGCATGTATACAGCCAGGTCCAACCGCACACCACTGCTCTGTCCAATCCAGGTGGTCCTAAAATGGAAGAACCAAATGTTTGAAATATGTCAAAAGCAGCAAATGTATCAGTTTCTGTCACATTATTTTAAAGCATGTGAGAATATGAGTATGCGTCTAGAACAGCTGCTTTTTCATTCATTTGCGTTCAGTACCATCATTGCTTCAAAAGGAGCCCGTAACGATAATAATAAATACTCTGTTCTGCAATCGCATATATAAACATTTTTCCAGTGCATTCCCAAACTATCACAACATTATTATTGATAAGGAAGCATGTTGCATATGTTGAGCAAGAGCTAAGCTAATTAGTTGGCAGCTAGCAGGCATATAGTCTACTTCAGAAACAAAGGAATCTATATCCTTCAGTGCATGCTCCTCACATATATACACGCTTTGTTCTGTTATTTTCTGAGTGTCGGACACATGCAAAACTCACCTCTCTATAGATTTCAGAAGTGCCTTGAAAATCTCTGTTGCTGTCTCAGCGCTAATGCCCGTCTATATCTTGCGCTAGATCTGGCTAATACTTGAAAATTCTTGTATTCCATGAAACGGTAACACATAAAATCAAACAAGCCGAGAAACTGTACAATGTTCACGTTTCTGTATTCCATGTGGACATTTTCAATGCTTTCACTTCTCTTGCAATGCTTTGTTCATGAAAGGCAGGAGGGTAAACAACAACTTAACCAGTCTAGAGAAGCAGGCACATTTTGATTACATCAAGCTATGCAAACGCACATACTAAACGTGATGACGCAGCGATAGTGCAAAACCGGGCTGGCCACTTGCGAATTTGAGTGCAAATTCTCTGGTCTGGGATTAGACCCCTGCTGTTAAGTCCGGATGGGTCCAACTTGGCCATCCTGGCCAACGTAAGTGTGAGTGCACCCTCAGTGACAGGACTGACTTGTTTTTATGTTAAACAAACATTTGTGTAAGTACCACCAAAATTAAACGTATGCCTGTTGTACTTACCAACAAACTTCATTCATACACCTTTAAAACAATGCTGAAATCTAGTCTTGTTTCCACTTTTCGTTCCAGGTGTTCCTGGTGTTAACTGCTCAGCTAGTTGTGACATTCGCCTTTGTGGCTGTTTTCACCTTTGTGGATGAAGTCAAGATGTTTGTGGTAGCGAACATGTGGACCTACTTGGTGTCTTACATTATATTCCTGGTGTCTGTGTGTGTGATCAGCTGCTGTGGAGACTTTCGTCGAAAACACCCCTGGAACCTGGTTGCATTAGTAAGTCTGCACAGATGTGAAGGTCTTTGAAAACAAGAGGAAGAAGGAACCATTAAAAATCAGAGACAAGTGGTAGATAAAAGGAAGTGTCTTCTAGCTGACTTGCACTTTAGCGCTGTCTGTACTTAACCATCACTGTTTTTGTGGAAATTTATTGAACGTGACATTAAAAAAACATAAATGTATACATTTATGATAAAGGTGGAGGAAGAAGGATTCACTTTCAGCTTAGGTTTCTAAATGGAACAATAAAATATTTTGCCATTTATTTATTCAGTCAAGTTTCATTTCAACATCGACAACCTTGTTATATTTTGTCTGTCTTATGTTCTTTCCAGTCCATCCTGACTCTCTCTATGTCCTACATGGTGGGAATGATCGCCAGCTTTCATGAAACGGACTCAGTGATCATGGCAGTGGGCATCACAGCCATCGTGTGCTTCACTGTGGTCGTCTTCTCTCTCCAGGTGTTTATCTGTCAATCTCTGCTTTGTACATATGTTATAGATATTGATTATTTTACTCGGATGTAATGACATCATTCCTCCCACAGACCAAATATGACTTCACTTCCTGCTATGGTGTGCTCTTCGTCTGTTGGATTGTCCTGATCCTTATTTGCCTCCTCTGCATCATCATCCGGGACAAGATTCTGCACATTTTGTATGCTGGACTGGGAGCACTGCTTTTCACCTGCGTAAGTCATACATATAAGTTGTTTTCATTTAAGGGTAGAGGAATTTTATCATAGGCGTGGTGAATCCTGGCTCCTTGTGCCAACTTGTCTTTGCAGAAGGTTTAAAAAAGTCAGGAATATGATATAAAATTTTTATAGAAGAGAGAGAGAGCTGAAGTCCCATTACTTCCAGTGCCCCCCATGGGACCTACTTTTGGATTGCTGGTCTACGGTGAGAGACAAATGCATTTTTTTTTATCCTGTTCGAATTATGCCACCATTTCCACATATATTTGTCAACCTAAAAGATCATTTTGTAAACCAAGATAGTAATCTCAAACATCTACCTGTGTTAGACAGCCCGGTGGAGTGTTTCTCTCATAGATTATACATCACCAACACCAAAACAGCTGCTGCATTGGCTCGTTTCATCTTAATTTTCCAGAATGAGGTAAAATAAATAAATAAATATGAAACTTACTGTAGTCTGGTCTTGTTGAAGCTGCAGAGACATATTTAGTGACTTTGAACAGATTGTGGAAAGAGACAGTTATGATTCCGTCACCTCTATTTATGCATTTTACAGTCTGATCCTTCACTAGTTATACCACAAACTGACTTTCTTGACTTGTATAATTCTCTTGTAAACTGATAAACATCATATGTGTAAATGCCAGCGTAATTCAAGTAGGATCTAAAAGTAACTTTCCTCTCACTATTAACTCGACTGCAATTTTTTTCTGAGGTTAGGACCCATGGGCCCCAGTCAGAATGGGCAGGACTTTGGCTCTGTACGTTACTGTATCAGATGAGGTGTGAATATGTTTGAATATAATTAAAGGAAAGTATCTCTTAGTGCCTGAACTGTACCGCATGACTGAAAGGACAACTGGAACTAGAGGCGCAGGGATTGTAAAAACTTGAGTGATACTGATACAGATATTACTTTCTGTTCCTTAATCTAGTTTTTATTAGGGCCCGAGCACCGAAGGCGCGAGGCCCTATTGTTTTAGTGCTGTTTTTATTATTATTATTATTATTATTATTATTATTATTATT
>JAQQZY010137500.1:0-19146 GCA_030068375.1 Ostorhinchus rueppellii | reverse complement strand
TAAGTAGCTGGGATAGGCTCCATGCGACCCCCATGACCCTAGTGAGGATAAAGCGGGTATAGAAGATGAATGAATGCATGAATGAATATCTAAAGTAAAGTATATTCTGTTGGGTTCAGATCAGATGACTGACAAGGCCACTGAAGAACATCCAATTTCTTTACCTTCAAAAGCTTTTGGGCTTTTATTGTACATTTTGGGTCATTATCCCTATATACTTCAGAGGTTATACAGTCACTTATATCAGCAGTCACATCATCAATAAACACCAGTAACCCAGCTCCTTTTGCACCCATGCCCATGATTACCCATGTCATAGCACTATCTTCGTCATGTTGGACACATGATGTGGTCTGCTTAGGATCATATGCTGTTACTTTCCTTTAACATAGATTTTTCTCACTATCATTCTGATATAATTTAATCTTAGTTTCATCAATCCAACAATTACACAAGGACTGCATTTAAAACTATTACATATATTTCCTTAACAGTTTATGCCTTTTTTTTTTTTTTTGAAACCCTTGAATTAAAGCTAAAAGATCACATTTCAATCACATCTTGATTGCTTCACCTCAAATCCATCATGATGGGTTACAGAGGCAAAATTACAAAATCACTGTCCAAGTACTTATGAGCCTGAGTGTTCATTTAGTAAGGTCTTAAAACTGAATTGTATTTCACTATAAAAGGACATTTAAGTGCGAAATATACCTGCTTTCAGTTTCCCTGGCCTTATCTGACTAATTCTATAATACAAATTATTGAGAAATAGTGTGCGGATTTCTGTACGTTTTGGATTCACAAGGACTTTAATCAACAGACACAGATCAAAATACCTCTGAATACAAACAGACAGACCTACCATTAATCAGAGAAACTTAACACGTGACATTTGATGATGAGTGAATGAAATACTGAAAAAATACTAGCACTGTACCAGACTCAGCATGTTGTCACTTAAATCCCATTTGACTGTTCAATGTGAAGGCACTCCTGTTTAATGTAGACCTATTTTGATCTAACCCAGGCCATCACAAAATCCACTGACAGGACTTTCAGTTATGAATGTGTTCATATTAAATGCAACAGGATCATTAGAACATTATATATGAAGACTTAAAACTCATAACACAGCTTGAAATGCTTAAAGGGACTGCTCACATAGTCCTCCTGCTGTCTGAAGCCAACTAGTTCACTAAAAATGAACTAAAGTAAAATCTGTGGTTAGAGCAAGTGGAGCAAATGTGATATGAAATAAGTTTAAGGGAATTAGACACAAGGTCTTTTTATAGCATAACGGTCATAAGTTGTAAAGATGTCGTCTGTACCATGGCTCAAAGATACAACATATTATTGTCTCTCATTTACAGGAAAAAACTCTGCTCATAAAGGAGACGCTCCATGTTTTACAGAGGCTCATTTTGTATTCAGGGGTTTGATATAAGGTAGGAATGCAGGGCTTATGCTTACAAAAGCCAGATTTTGTCAGATTTTGAGTATCCCAAAATCATATTGAATCACATGGGTTCTGCTTTACAGCCAGTAAACAACTGAGACTGGTTCAGTCAAGTCAGCATGGAAACCCATTAAACAGCACCAGTGCCAGACTGATCTATAGGCAGATGTGTCAGGTTCCCAGACCAGCTTCCAGTGATTGAGTTACACGATTGAAACTGTATCTTCACAGGCACTCAGTTTGTGTTTGTTCTGTCTGCACTTCTTTCAGCAATCAAAAAAGAAGGACAGGACCCGTCCACAGAGTTCAGGTGGCTTTGGACTTCTTCCACCCCCTCCTGGAGGCAAGCTTGCTCCACCTCCTTCTAGATCTACCAATCATAATATACAACCTTCTCCAGGAGGAAGTGAAACTGGTAGGTAAAAGATTTTTTTTTTTTTACCCAAGGTATAGGCCCCTATGAGAGATAAAGCACTACTTAAAGTGGCTCCACTCTACTGATCCATAAGGTTTGTGCAGACAACCACAAGGATGCTGTGAAATGTAATTATTGAACATTAATCAAATAATACACAGCTGTTCACAGGGCTGAAGTTCTTCCCTTTGTTTTCCTGTAATCGTACAATATTTACTCTGTACTCTAGAGAAATACACTGTTATATGCAAAGTACCTGGGTTTTACATCCTGGATTTTTCGGTTGCACTCACTGATATATGGTATCAAATCATTGAATTGAATTGAATGCATTTATTGTCATTGCACAATATTTCAGAGCAACGAAATTACGAATTACGAAATTACGAAATCATCATTAAAAGATACCATTTCTGTTCAGCTTAATATGACTCAATGTCAATAATGAAGAATGGAAGTCACTAGGAGTCAGAGGAACTGTGACTGTGATAATAGAGCAAAACTATAGTAAAAGCAGGTGCTTTGTTTAAAACACACTAGGTTATCATGTGACACCAGTCATGTGACATGTTAATAGGGTCACGGGACAACCACATACAACCTTTCTGTATGTTTTTTTCCTAACATGAAGTCGGTATAAAATTTGTTACAGTATGCTTGCATCATTGTTGTGAGGACAGAAGGTAACCCTAACCTGGACATAAAGAGCACTCATTGGAAAGTTGTTTGGTCTTTACATTAATGAGTAACCATTGCAAAGGACTTAATATACTGTATAAGCACTTTTGCCATGTAAAAAGAAGTGTATTTTCGCAATAACCTATTGTACCTGTCTAGTATTATAGTGGCGCTCTCATGTTCAGTGGACAGTTTCTGTTTCCTTTACGTCAGGTCTTGGGATATGACCTTGGTATTATATCTAAAAACCTTTAGAGAGTGAAAGACCACATAGAGCCAATATGCACACAGGAAACTTATTTCACTATTTAAAGAACAGGTTTTCTTGGCCCCACTGTGTGCTGTTGTAAAACTGTTTCCAGTGCAGTGCTTGTGCTGACAGTCTTTACAATGGTGGTGCTGAGTATAATGCTATGTTGACCTATAGGCGCACTAGCCAAAAATGACAAACTGACTCCAGTTGTAAATTACTGGAATTTAGCTCTAGTAAGTGACGACTTCCCTCGTCATCTATATTCTACAGATATTTCACAGCAAAATTCACATAACCTAAAGAAAAACTGTTTCTGTCCAGGTCACTTACATTTTTTTTTTTTTTTTTACCCACCAGGTTGTTTGCTAGATCTGGACTCCAGCAACTCCAACTCAGTGGCTCCATCGAACCCCACCACCACCACCAACTCTGATCTGTGGGGAGATTTTGACTCTGTATCTCCAAAGTGAAGACAGAACAATTTCGTCTTTCTCCCTTTTATCTTTCTGTGCTTTTTTGCAAGTTTGTTTTCCTCATTAAGAGGTCCTGTATCTCCCTGCCAAGCAGGGTAGCCCACTCCACCAGTTTGTGTTATTTTCGTTCAGGTTTTCATTTATTCTGTTGAGATAATGTAAGTTTGAAGTGAATAGATTAAAACTACAGGCAATCTGTATCAGTCTTAATTCTAATCTTTATCGTTAAAGTGAATCTGCATTCCTTTCTTTTATTTAAAACCATCTTTCCATCCATCTGCCACATTCTTCCAGTTTTGCAATTTGTTTTTCATAAAATGCATCCTAGAGTATACATTACTGAAATATGATAAAGGGAGACGTATACAGACACAATCTGCTGGTGAAACCATATTAAATATACTACTGAATGGAATCTATGTACAGAGAATATTTATTTTAAATGTGTATATATATAGTGTGTAGTTTGTAATTACTGTCGCTGGTGTTGTCACTTGTACCGTTACTTATTTTTTTCCAAGCCCCCAGCAGGGGGCTGACTATATGCACTGACTGAAGATCTGATCTGTCCAGGTAGTTAGTAAAGCATAGAGTCTTCATTTTAAACAGGGATTGTTTTTATAGTAGGGTTAAGACATAGTGAAGTTTACCACTACTATTTTACTTGAAACAGGCTTGTTCAGCTCTAGATGATTAATCAGGTAACTCTGCAACTGCTCTCTAGCACCGCCTAGTGGTCTTGTGGGATGCTGCAGGATCATTTAGGGAGAAGATGACAAATTGAGTTGCAGCTGTTGAACATATTTCATTGGGGATGGGTCCTGGGAAGTGTTTGCATTGTTTCAACTGTTGTAAATCAGTGCAGACACAGGAAAGTACTAATGTTGGATGTGGTAGAGTAGGGTGTAAGCAAAAGGAAAAGAGGCAGCAAGTGCTTTTATCTTTGCCTCCAGAGGAAACGGAGAGGATTTAGTCAATGTTATGTCATCTTTGTTCAAGACAGCTGTTAAAAATGTGACTCTGTGAGTCATTTAGGTCAAACCCTCTCTCCTGCTCAATGAATAGGTCTGTGTTTCTGCCAATCTGAGGAGGGCTTCAGTTCCCTCTCCAATTTTTTTCTGTTAAGGTGAGCAGGACTGAGATTGAAACAGCATGTTGTACTGTACAAACACATTCTAACTGTGAACCTAAATTCCATGTTCAAATGTGATGTTTGGGTTTTCTGATTCAGACAAATGTAATGTGGGACCAAGTTAGTCTGTGTTTGATGCTTTATTTTGTTGTGATGTTGTGTACTGAGGGGTGGATTATGTTTCACTGATACACATGTCACAGATGTGCAGTGATGAGTAGAGTGATGATGGGTAAGAATGTTGGTGTCAGTGTTTGTTTACTGTCCAAATTATATGCATTTTCCTAGGTCTCACTTGTTGAAACTGTATATGTGTATTGGATTGTACATTGAAATGAATATGCAAAGAAAAACATAAAGATATCACTTGATGACCAGGATTGTTATTGTTTTTGTTACTGAATCTTAAAACTGTGAAGAAGAGTATCACTTGCTGAGGTGAATAATAAACGAAATCAAGTCATGAGCATAATACATTCTAATTTATTGGATACAATAGTACACATAATATTTGACTGTCAATGAGTACCTCACCATTCACATCAGAGCAGGTCTTTCAATGTGCAGAGATGACTCAGTGCTGCAATAGACCCATTACTACAGTACCTTAAATGGATCGTAAACCATGGAAGACATGATCTGTGTCCAACAACATACAGATGAAATCAGCTCACCTTCAATATTCACACACAATTGAAACACTAACACATAAATACAGATAAACGTGACTCAGCACACTGGTGTGTTATGTGACAGAGTGAAAGACCCTCGGGTGTTGAGCAGTGGATTTATGGTGTTATGGGCTGTTTTTATGGCGACTCTAGGTTGTGTCTCTAAGGGACTGCATCAAGCTTCAACTCCATTGGTGGATATATCTCTACCCTAGACCTGGACCTTGTTTGCCCGAGTTTTGGGGTTGCTACGGCGATTGCGACAGTGTTTCTTATTAGAAGACCTCGCAATGCGCCTGGGCCACCCAGACAACTCTCTGCACAGTTCAGCTGTAATAAACAAAAGAAAAACACAAGTAACTGTAAACACATCGTCATTCAGCCCACTTTACAGCCCATCTTTGACATTTACAGAGTCCCACCTTTCAGATACTCATCCTGCTGGCACACTGTCCTCATGCAGATCTCGTTGTTGATCACATAGACACGAGGAAGGCTGTGACAGATTGATATGTAAACATTCACAAAGAGTTTTGTAGAAGAGTTGTTGTGACACAGTGTATCCTGGCATGACAAAATAGGATATTAAATACTGATCTCTTCCACAGTCTGTGGACAGGTAGATTCTTTTAAAATGTTTTAATCATGCTGCAGACACAATGTGGATTTTAATGATGACTAAAAAAAATCTTGAGGTATTGTTTCAAATCAATCATATACATTTTGGCACAGTTATTCTGTATTCTCACCTGTAGATACAAATACCACCAATACATCTCTTAATTGGTCGGTGGACTGAGTACATCCTGGTGCAAGGATACATTTCCTCTCTGCAGTCTGCAAACATGGAAGATATATACAAAAAATAAATAATTCTCAACAACCAACTGAGGAACTAAAGGTGCAGAAGAGTAAGTATCTTTGCTAATGTACGAGTGGGCCTCCAAAGAGCCCTTTCAGACATCCTCCCTGTTCTGGAGTCACTCACTGGCTGGTAAGGCATCTCTTGGTGCATCTGTGACCTCTAGAAACAAGGAAGGAAAACACGATCAGGCTGGGAAAACATCTTTCAAATGACCCATTGCGATGACTCAGACTGACAGATGTCATGCAACATAACGTGCTCTGATCTAAAGTGTGACTTATGAGTAGAAGAGCGTTACCAGTCTGCTGGGATTGGGCTACAGCTGTGAACGCTGTGGAACAGAAACCACATGAGGGGAGTGTTTCGCAGCATAAAAACAAACACACAGGGACTCAACCATAATTAAACAAGATGATTTGTGTGTTCTGTTTGGCAGAGTTACCGTGGAAACTGCAGAGGAGCAGGACCACTGGAAGGCTGCCCATTCCTTCAACTTGTAAGAGGTAAAGCTTTACGAGCTGGAGGAAACCAAAGAGGAAAAGAGTTAGGATGATTTCACAGAGTGGAACTGTTCAATATCCTCACTCAAGATTTCTGTGCTGTTTATGTTTCCCTCAATACCTTTGCATATAAATGCTCTCAACATTTCAACTCAGTGTAATGTTTTCCCTCAACCTTGGTCTAAGATGTGCTGTATTTTAGAAAACAGATCTGATGTAGCTGAATGCCATTGGTCATCGTGTCGGTTTTTTACTCTGTCTTATGCAATAACATTTCCTGTAACACTATGTGACAAGTGGATACGAAGGCAATGAAAGAACTCAATGAAAAGCAATAAAACAGACAAACTCTACAACCTTTCTACCTCTGAAAATATGTTTTCCTTCTTTCCCTTTCCTCTCTCCCACCCTACATCATTCCTCTCGTGATATGTCAGTGTAACTTTGGAGTCCAAGATGTGAGTTCCCTCAAAAGAATGTGCTTTTTGTGCCCTATTTGAACACCCCTCCACCCCTCCTCTGTTATAGTCGCACATTCTTTCCCAGATTTCTTTTCATGGGACATATTCCTGCCTTCCAACTGTGCTATCACCTTCGGCCAGTTTTGTCGATTTCACAGCGAGTCACACTGTTCCAATTAGTGAATTTTAAAGACTCCATTGTCCTGGTTTTAGTTGGTGCATGTCCTGATCATTTCTTTGTGAGAGTGGTGTTTTTCACTTTTTCACTGAACTCCCCATGCAGTCATATATAACATAACTTTACAATTCAAAGTGATGTAGTGAATCAGTAAATCAGATAATCATTCACTCTTGCATTTCGGGCTACCTCTAGTCGTTTGGAAACACCCCTGCATTTACATCTTTGGGTGTGACTTTATCTTGCATCTGTATTGTTTTTCTGTGTATTATCTACAAAATGTGTACCAATGAATTAATAAAAAAAAATCAACTTGTACTCACAACTTGTGCTGTCGTCCACAACTGCTTTACTTTTATGAATCTTTTGTCTTCTGTTCTTTCTCCTCCTTCTCTTCCCTTTCCTTCTCCCTCCTTCCCGCTCCTCCTCCCCCTGTCCTCCTTCCCATCATACTTTCTTGTTTTTCACTTTTTTCCCCCAGCCTGGTTAAAAAAAAAATATATATATATATATATATATATATATATATATTTGTATGCAGCTACAGTCTCATGTATTTGTATTTCATGCCTTTGGTCCACACATTTTTTGATGTTTATCTGGAGCAGATGTTTTGTTATCATGAGGTTCCAGTTTCCAGTACCTGCCTCAGACTCTCTTGACAATACAAACTAAAACATCTCAATGAAAAATCTAGGCCAGTTGTTCAATATTCTCACATGATCTACTTCACATTATCATACATGTAATGCATATATTTCCATATCTGTGTACATTTAATAATGTTTTAGATTTTTATCTTTTTTTTTTTTTTTTTTAAAGAAAAAAGTGGTGATGACCCTAACATTGGACATAAATAATGCATGGATCCAAACACGAAGTGGGCCTCCAATGTAATTTTTGCAGTACCGCAAGTTAACAGCAGATGACGCAGTGCACAAATGAGTTATGTTCATTGGCTTCAGCGCAGTCTCTGTGTGAACACTCATTCAAACAATGTTCATGAATTGTCCTACTAATAGTAGACTAATGGCACTAATAAAATATTAATAGTATCACTTTATTGTGTGTTATTGCTTGTGCATATTAAATAAATAATGTAAGACCCTTTCGGGTTTACATTAATGCTCTACAGGGAAATATTGTTTATCATGTAAAACTGATGCATTAATAATAAAACATTTTTTATATCAGTTTAAATACACACACACACACACACACACACACACACACATAAAATGGATGTTAAAACATTGATGATGTATTGTCCATTTGACTTCAATCCGGTAACACACCAAGTACACTCATTATATGTAAGTTTATATTTCTAGATTTGAGTTCATTGCAGCTGTTTATGTTTGCCTGCGGAGGAACATGTTATATACACATTGTGTCATTTGTAAGCCACACATCCATGCACTCAGAAAACACAGACCACCTCCAAGGCCAATGCTCTTCTTCCATAGCTTTTACAATAGAGACAAAAGTCTCAGTTGACATCAGTCCAACTCGATGACAAGGAGCTCTCACTTGTAATCAAAAGATCAGTGAAGAGGGTTGAAACTGTGGTGCTTATTCACTGTTTTCTCATTTGACTGTACCTTTGGTGCCCTGTGATGATGTTACAATGCACTATATGACAGTCTTCAGTTCTTGTCACAATAAATCGTTTGCTCTAGTGCTAAAGAAAGTGAAAAACAATTCCATGGTTTGGCATTTTGCATGGGTATGCTTCCACTTTTGTCCATGTTTCATTAATTAAAATGAGTATATGACCAATAGTACATTAAGAATATTTAATAATTAGTTTTTTTTAGCATTTTTGTCCCCAGTAGTGGACAAAAGTTTCACAAATTTACTTTTAAAAAAAGACAAAATGCTATCAACTACAATGACCATTCAATTAAAAGACATAAATGATACATGTATCTGGGAAAAAAAATTGTATTTGCTGTTTCTAATGAAGACAATTACATAATGTAAAAAAGCCAAAACATTTGCTAACTGGGTTTCAGGAGGATATAAGCACAAATAAAGTGGGTAACTATCAATTACACTTGAATACACTAATACATTTCATGCACTTACAATACATAAGTTTATATGACTGAATTTAAACACATTGTAGACCATCATTTCACCTAGAGTTTCATAAAGAACAGTGCAGTCGTTTTTTGCATGCTGACAAACAAATGGAATCACATATCCACTTTAGAGGGGGTAATTATCAGTTTATATGGTTTAACCTCCAAATATCCCAAGTCGTTATCTGTGCACACATGGAAGTGACTATCAAAGCATGTTTGTTTCTCAGGTACTCTTTTATGGTTACAATAAAAAAGAAACTTGATGCTGAGGTGGTGTCCATGCATACCTCTGAAGTCAAAAACACACAAAACTCTCATTGGCTGTCACCCTATGGTGGGACTGGTCAATTCAAGAGAGACACTCATCATCCCCTCGACATATCAGGGCTACATAGACTGTAGGGTGAGTGCCTGTTGGGTGGCCCTAACAAGGTCGACTGGGCGAGGCTGATGACAGCTTGACAGATGGAGGCACTGTAAGCAAAAGAGAGGCACAGAGCAGCCAAGAGGGATGATCAGTCCTTCGAAAACATCAGCCTGCTACTCTGCTTGCGCTGCTTTGTCACAGGGAGAAGAACTGGAAAAGTCCAGGTCAGAGGGCTGTGGATGAAGAAAGAGAAGGAATACAGGAGTGAGAGAGCCAGGTGTCGGGCAGCCAGAAAGCAACGCAGAACAGTTATGGGCAAACATACCAGATAGTAAACACATGATAATCTCTCTAGTTGTTTATTAGTTGGATAGCAATGCAGGAAGTATGCCAACACTGCAATGCATACATACTCTCTCACCGACCTCCTTTTCACCCTATCACACTTCTCCCTCACCTTCTCTCTTACAGTGTTTGTATTTCAAGCAGCTGTTAATTTTTTTTTTTCATGCAATGCTGTGTTTTCTTTGTACACACTCCCCCATAAGTACAATGAAATTCTCAGTAACTGCACACTCAGGACATTTTACAAACAAGTGTAGTTGGCTTATCAGGGTCTCTTCCAGAACAAAGTGATAATTTCAGGCTGCTTGAGTAAACCAGTGTCATTGCTCTCCCATTGGCTCTCTCTTTGGCTCTCCTGTTTAAGCCATTAAATTTCAACCTTAACAAGAAGTGAATGCAGCCACTCGACTGATGAAGTTCAGTGAGTAGGAGAAACATTAGGCCATGATGACACAAGTGTTTTGCATCGCCATGTGTCTACATTTCACATATTTGGCCATTTGAACATTTTATTTGCCACACTCTGGCCATCCATCTGGCTCTCATATCGGTGTGTTCTTTTCCAGTTATGTATTCTCACCACATTCATCAACTATCTGTCATAATATCTATTACATGTAATATTATTTTCCATCTAGTTATCTCCTTCAGCCACGTGTAATCATGTGTGAGTTGTGACAATCCGTGTTAATGAGAAACATTAGTACTTCATAACATGAGGAACTGTCTTTTTGGGTCAGATACAACATTACTGTTTTGTAAATTAGAAGATGGGAAATGACTGATAATTCATAAAATATGTTTTGTGTGAAATTGAGCCTCATTCAGAACCAGTTTTATCGTGATTTTTGATGATTTTTTGATAAACCTTCATGACTGAAAGCAGAAGCATCTCCTTGTTAGGGTTTTAATACAGACTTACATACACAGATCACATATATGGGTGCCATGTTTCTCCTGCTTTTCATCATCCTGCTATTTGTCCTCATGGGCCCCAAACAGATTTGCACCTCGAGCAGCATCTTTGTCTTGGCACTCTATTGTCTCTGTGGTCCATGCCATGTGTTTCCATTTGTCAGGCTGTAGTCCTCCATTAAGTCCCCACCCAAGTATCACATGAGCTTTGTCCCTCTGTTTCCAGAACACAGTGCATCCCAAACATCAGTAACCAAAGCATTTAATGTAAACATAGTCTGCACTACAGCTCAGGACAGTTCACTGACTTGAGAGGAGAGAAGACATAGACTGCACAGGGTTATGGGTGCATAGAGCATATTTGACCTCAAAGGCAAAGATGAAAGATGAAGATAAGCACCAAGCAGCTTAAGCAGTAAATGCAAAGGGAACAAAATCAACAACAGGGACTGAGATAGAGGAGAAGAGAGACTAGAGAGTTAATGGGTAAGATGGGTCACCATGTTCCATCAGATTGTGCTGGTGCAGGCGTGCGGACGCCAGCACAGCCTGACTTTTGCATTTGGAGGTCTGTGCGCTGCAGATAGTCAGAGAGAGGTGATGATGTGCATGGTGTGTAAATAGATGGGCCTGGGGGCTATTTATAAATCCATCTGGAGTGGCCCTTAGCAGGGGTTAGCACAGACCCAACTGACACACACACACTGCACATTAGCAGCTCGCTACTGACTGGGATTCACTCCAAACTGAAACTATAAAATAATACACCGTTTAAAAAATCAAATACATTGCAGTTTTGCATTTCCTGATGGGGCCACATCCAGGGGAAAAAAATATATGTCAATAGAAATCACAGAACAGAGTAAAGTTTGCACTCTGCTAGCCTCCTTTCTTCCTAAGGAAAGCCTGGCAAAAGGAGATAAAATTCAAGAATCAAATTACCTTCTAGGTACTTCTGTGAGTGAAGACTTTTTTTTGTAACCTGCAGTGCAAGTAAGCCTAACTGTATTTTATGTCATTTTAATCTTACATTGTGTAGTTTCCAAGTTTCAGTAGTGGCAGAAGTGAACTTTGGCCAAAAATAACACTATGTCATTGCAGGTATCACTCTGCATGGTGTCTTCAACCAGTGATTGTTTTGCATGACAGATGTAGGACAACAGTACATTATAGAGGTCAGCATGTGTAGATTTCATGTGAAGTTTGTTTTACTGTCAACACATTTATCAGTCAAGTATCCAAGCACAGCAAAACATACCTTGTTGGTAATCTTGTCTTTAAAGTCAAAATTTATAGGAAGCAGGTCTAAATGTCAGGTCTGCCTGAAGTGTACGTCATGTGAACTTGGAAAAGGATCATGCTGGTATCACTATCAGGTTGTATTGTTCAGTCCAATTTTAGACAGTCTCCTGTTCTGCAGCACCTGTTGCTTCACTGCATCAAAGATGTCATTGCTTTCCACAGGTATTTTTTTTTAAAGTTTATTTAATCAGTTTCTTAAGATGACAGTTTTTAAGTACTCTTAAAATATGGTAAGGAGTTATATCATAGTTCATATAATTGTTCTGTATTCTGGCCTATTTTGATCAGCAAACACAAAAGCAATATTTTTTTCAGATCAGATCAGAATGGGTGCAGTGAAAACAGGCTCTGGGTCACCAGGAGCAGGACAGAGTAGTCAAGTGGTTTAATTCTGTTAAATATTCATATTCAGTATGACTGTGTAATGTTACATGTGTATGAGAGAGTGAAGACAAAGAGCAAGACTTTATTTAGACAATTCAAATGCAGTTTAATTATAATACAACTTATATTTTCAATTGTCAGGCATTTCAGGCTACATCAAGTCTATTTTTTATTAAAACACAATTAAAACACACATAGAGACATGGAAATTTATACATCAGTGGAAGTCACCATTTTACTATAATCGTTATATAAAAAATATTTACATTTGCCGTAAAATCTATATTTATACACAAAAATCTGTTGCATCAGATATTTTATCATCTCAAACATTCATTAAAATTCTATCTAAAAATATGGTTTTTAAACAGAGACAAAGTTTATCTCTCCCCTCTTCCCTCCCTTATCAGCTCTTCTTCAACACCTCCTGTCTCTCGTATTTTTCGGGCCTCCTTCTCAGCTTCCTCAGCTTTCCTCTGCTCCTCTTTCTCCGTCTCCATCAGCCACGCTCCTCCCAGGTAACTCAAGATCTCCTCGGGGCTTCCACGCAGTTTGGGCTGAGGGTTGAGGAGCTCCCGAAAAAGAGACATCACCAGTGAGCTGAGGCCCTGAAACTGTGATGGAGGAGGGTTGTTTCTTTGGTTTTCCTCCATGATTGTGTAGCTGTCTGTTTTCTCCCCACTGCTCCATTTGTCCTCTCTGATCTTTTCCTTTTCAGCCTCCTGGTCAAACCACTGCTTGTATCTTCGGTAGCCACGGTCATCATTGGTGCTTTCCTCCCATGGGAAACAGCCTGTTAAAAGGCAGTAGGTGAGTACACCAAGAGCCCAGCTGTCAATGCAGGGCTCCACTGTTATCCAAATGTCCTCCATCTCCTCCTGAGTTCCCTCACTCTCCCTCTTCCTCCACTCCTTCTCAGCCTCCTTGGCAGGCTCCACCTCAGGGGTGCAAAAGGGCGACTCATACCAGACTGCCCGTACTGTGCTGCCAATGGCCCGGGCGAGCCCAAAGTCACCCAGTTTAACCCAGCGGCAGGAACTGTCACACAAAAAGATGTTCTCAGGTTTGATGTCACGGTGGACGAAGCCCAGGGAGTGCAGGTGTGTCACAGCTCCACTCAGCTGGGCCATCACTCTTTGGATGCACTCTTCATCTATTCCAACCTGAAACAGAGCAATCATGAACATCTCAACACCAGAAAATATATATATTTGAAACTAAGTGAAAAATTATCATAGATGCAATTAGTGGCTTCACACCATTTTTCACTCAGCAGAAGGATGTAGCTCAATCTGGAAGCAGCAGTTAGTGACCTAAGAATAGATCATGCTGGCCTTTCAGGTACTTGGGCTGACTTTTTTGCTTTGCACATCCATCATGTCTAGTTATAGTACTAAAATTGATATCACCAGATAGTTCCAACACACCACAAATTTAGCAAAACCATGTCGATACTGGATAGACTAAGGCCCATGTGCACTGTCGCTTCAGTTGTGTTTTGAGTAGTGGTAGGTTCCACATAATGTCCATCACAATGGGTAATATTCAGTGTGCTGGGTTTTGAAGTACATTATTCAGCATTTGTGGTGCTTTGGAAGACTTATTTCTTAAAAAATATGAGGAATGGACAACTGCATTAGTATTTCATGCTAATCCCCACCCACTTCTATGATATTTAGTTGATCACAGTCATGTTTTGGACTGACTCTCTCCTTTTTTGGTTTAATAATGTTCCCCAGTCCTACAAATCTAGCATTGCTACTTCGCTTAATGTTTTTGCAAATCAGCAATAAAAATATAATACGAGGACTTTTGGGATCCAAGGCACTTTTAAGCACAATAAGCTGGACAAATGCTTTAAATTTTAAGTTACTCACATTTACGATGTTTTTGGAACTTAATTACAATACCACCATCTGTGTTCCCATCTCTTCAGATGCATTTGCACAATATAATATTTTGAGCTTCAACATTAGATGACAAATAGTAATAAAGCAGCATAAACTCAATATGGCATTTCCATTTAGTGGTTTGAATCTTGATGAATTTGAATAGAGCACTACATAGTTGGCATAATGACAGGCAAATCTGCGTCAGTAAAATAGTTGATGACGCTTTTGGAAATCCCTGTTTTACTTCACTCTACTGTGTGAACAAGATGCGCTTGTTCCTATCAGAAGTCTTTTATGTTACTGGCAGTGACTCAAACACAAAGAGAGGCCAAGTCTTTATCAGGAATATGTTGATTTTTTGCCTAGAGGAATGAACACTCCACTGGACACGTTTAACAGTATTGTACTGTCGTACTACGGAGAGTAATTCATATTATTTTGACATACAGACAACCATACATTAATATTTAGATTATTGGTGCTAATTAAAGGTTTTTCTGTCACTGAAACCACATGGATACAAACAGAGGTTAGTGTGGACACATTAAGCAGGACATTAATACCACATGTCATACCACACACCATCAAACTGACCTCTGACACTATTACACTGTAGAGGTCACCATATAGACCAGCCTGCTGGGCAAACACATAGTAGCTGGGTGTAGAAAAGAAGATGCCAAGTGCTCTTGTCAGAGAAGGATGGGTGCAGTAGGAAAGAGAAAGGTTGTATTCACGTAGGAAAGAGGTGAGGGAGGTGGACTGTCGAGGGAAGAATTTCAGAGCCATTGGGGTCCCTGAGGGGAATCAAGCAAGATGAGAGTCCTGAAATATCCAATCAGCTTTTTCTGACATTTTGTCAACCTGTCATAACTATGGGAATGTGAGTGCTTTCCATCATTGACACTGTGAACAAATATAACTCTCCCTATGGGGTGGCTCTATTACACAGCTACATCTCAGCTGTAACTGTATCCTAAAGAATGTACTAAAGCACTTCATTACAGCAACAGAAGCGTGAAAGGTTAAGTGAATAGTGTCAAAAGACAGCACCGCGTCTACCTTATTGCACCATTGATACAGTACAATATGTCTTACAAACATGTGTGAAGAAACATGGTTTCTCCATTAGTGAGAAACCTGAGCTTGAGAAAAATGTGCTGCGGTGGAGATAAACTGTTTCGCAAATTGAGATTGGGCTTTCGAAGGAACCAAGGAGTTTAAAGCAATCAGCAAAGTTATATAATAAAGTGAGTGACGCAAATTTCAAACTTTCATACCAAGATTATTAGAGTTATGGAAGACCAGACTAAAACTAAAAGATCATGTTGATAATGGAAATAAAACTAAATAAAAACTGCAACTGCAAAGGCGACACAATTTTAAACAAAACAGGTAAAATCAGCTTTGTTTTGTTTTTGTTAATGCTTCACTGAGCGCAACAATAAAATGGTTTGCATAATATGAGACACATAAGAAGTCATATTTCGATTTGATCATACTTAATGTAATGTATTATTTCACAGTGTCTTTTTCCGGTTCAAGGGTTTCTTCATAACATCTGTAGAAGTTATTACTAAAGGTAAAACTAATCAAATCTTCAAAACCATTCTAAAATTAAAACCACACACAAAAACGTAAAAGTCTACTGTAAATCTAACAGTTTTGATCAGCTCATGACCCTCAACCTTGAGTTGCACTGACCTCTCTTCTTGTGTGCAGCCAGCATGACCTTTCCATAGGAGCCCTCTCCCAGGAGCTTCACCACCTGGAAGTGCTCGGATACCTTCAGGCTTGGCAGTGACTGTGCCGACAGGAAACATAGCTCATCAAGCTCCTGGGCTGCTGCGGTCTGTAGGACGTACACACGGAAAGCATGGACAGTCATTGCATGATATCTCCAGCTGATGATTGGATTCTGATCTAGACCAGCAAGTGTTGATGGTGATGACAGATAAGTTCACAGAATGAAGTCTGGTTCTTATAACTGCAAGTTGATGTGTTACTTGAACCTGCTATATTACATCTTGCAACCTTTAATCTCATATATCTCAATAGGTGTTTTTTCTAACACCATTCTTATGTCTTCAACAGATCTGAAAACTCATAAAGAAATATTATGCATTATTTATGCACTCTTTTGTAATGTTACATATTCTGGCTGTCTGATAACATCTTTGTCCTGTAGAATGGACAAGCTTTAAGCATTAGCAAGAAGTCGAATCATTGCAATCACAATTTAGTGCAGCCATTGACTTTGTATCGTCATTCTCATAATGACTTCCTTTGAAGTAAATCCTCCATACATACCTCAGAAAATTAGGCAGGGTGTAAACAGAGACTCTACAGATAGATCAACACAAAAGATAAGGTAAGCGGATATCATATTTTTACTCCTGACCTTCTGCACATACAGTTGCATAACAGAGCTCAGTAGACAACCAGTCTTAATTTTTATTGAATTCCTCTGTTCCACAACTCATTTAAGCATAGTTGGTTTGGTTTAGTGTGACCACTGTGTCAACCACTGTTTTCCTTTTCTGATCATTAATTCCATATTCTTTATGGCTCTGAATATTCTCTCTGAATATAGTTATAGAAAGTCTGCAATTCTGCATAAATCTTTAATATGAACAGATCTAATGGTGTCAGGTGAGACAAGAATTATTGTTTTAGGTTATATTATCAGATTTTTTCCCCTGAAAATGATGGGTAAATTTTGTTGACCTAAATAACAAGTTGCTGCTTAACAAACAAACAAATCTGATGTGATGCCAAAAATAAGACTGCAGGTTTCAACTGGACATGAGGCTCTGTACTTGGCACAGATCAGATCAAATAGATGAAGACAGCTCTATTTTAAAAAGCTGATGATGGACTGTTTGAAGAACCAAGATGTATTGATTTACGATAGATTGACTATTCAGCAGCTGCACCAATACGCTCCAGCTTCTCTTTCCAAAAGACATTTTTCAAAAGGCTGACAAATCTTACAGACTTACCAAGCACTCAATGCATGAGAAGTAAGACATGATGATGGAAAAACTAAATATGTTTTTTTGCACATTTACACAGCTGCTGAAAAAAATAAGAGGCTGCTCTGAATTTCCAGACCTGTACCCCAATGTCAACTGTCATAGGAAGTTGGACAATCACAGACCACCAAACAAAGTCAAACATTTGAACATTTGCTTACATTTGAACTCAGGAGTGATAGAAAGTAGCCAACATTTATGTAATAAATCTGTGAAAAGCATGACAAGATTCATAGAGGCTGTAACTGAAAATAAAGGCTTTTCCCCAAAATATCTATCACTGAACTCATCCTAAATGAAAGCATTTGTTTTGTTTTGTTTCAAAATAAAAACAATTTTTTAAAACATTTTTCAGCATTGAAAAGCACTGAATTTTCTGCTATTTTGACTAGTTATCATGCAATATAAATAATTATTCTAAATGTTATTACGATTCAGAATCTAGGGGAAGTGTTTTACATCACTTATGTAATTATAAGCTATTAAGTCAGACAGTGTTTTTGTGCAATTGTTGAAGACTTTTTTAGGTTTTCATTGTAGTATTTACTCATCCAAAAATAAAATTCAAACTGAGTTCAGATGATTTTATTTATAAATAAAAAGCCATTTTGTTCCCAGTACTGCTGACAAAATATCAACACTGCAGATCACAATTTCTCTTAGTGGTTAGTAGCTCTCATTAGTAACATTATGAAACATTTGTTTCAGTACAGGCATCTTCATATTACCATGTCCTCTTTACTTGAGGTGATTATTAATTAAACCCTTCTCAGCTAATGGCCTTTGGCCGAGAAGAAAGTGATTTAAAAGTTTCTGTAACAGCCTGTAGGAGCAAACATCATTAACAAATTTGAAGCATCATCTTTCCATCATCTCTGACAGCTCAACTTTACAACATGAAAATCCTCTGAACGACATGGTCTATCAAACCTTTGCAGTCTCAGAGTACTTTTGTAATAAAATGCTTCCAGCTGCATGCCTGCACGTCATCTCGTCATATAAATAAAACTGTTTTCAAATGTCTTAATTTGCAGTGAATGGTTTGATGTTGTAAAAAGCAGATAATCGCAGTGATTTTGTGAGCATCTGTAAACCTACAGGAAAAGTTTTGATGCTGGGTTAGCATTGATAGAAATAAAGTGCAATACTTACTGCCATTTTCTGCTCAGTTTGTTGATCTCTGTTCACTTTCTCTCAGCCTTTTTTGCATCTATAGAAATAAATATCCTGCAAGCTACTGTTGCTGGAAGTAGCTGCTCCTCTGTACTGGACAATTAATGTATGTCCTCTGCTAAACAGTTAATTCAACTGGAGGTGCAGGTGATATTTGTCTCTTTGCTCTGTGGTTCCATGCAGTAGCACAGCAGCTTTATAGCAGAGGCTCACAGATGTTTACAGGAGACCTGGGTATTGACTATGTGCTTCTCCCCATGAGACGTAGCCCACATTGAACTCTCTCCCTCTCTTTTCCTGCCCTTATGCCAACTCTCTCTCTCTCTCTGTCTCTCGTCTGTTATGCTGGCAAGTACGCGTGAACCAGATACAAGATATTTCAAACCTCTCCCTCCCACTCCCACTGTGCTCCTCTCTCTTCCACTAGAGTAGTGTTAATATCCCAACATTTCCAACCTGTCAGTCAGCCAGAGCATATTAACCCATCGCTCTCCTGCCTCCCCTCTCCTCAGCTGTCACTCACTTTCTGTACTATCCCCAAATCCCTCCCCTCCCCTCCCC
>JAQQZY010137485.1:0-19155 GCA_030068375.1 Ostorhinchus rueppellii | reverse complement strand
AAGTAATGTCAATAAATTAGACCCATTTAAGTAAAACAAACTGATCTGTTTGAGTTGAATCAAAATCTGGGTTTACAGTGTAGTGATTGTAAATGCTTGTTTTTACATTCATAAAATGATATATTTTGCAAAAATGTCACTTTTTCCTCACTTTTCTATGTTTTGACACAATAACCCTTGGATTGACTATGAACCTTTATGCACATCTACATCACAACTAAATTAAATATAGGAAAATACTTAATTTTTACAAGAAAAACAAACTGAAGGTAATGTTAAACTAAATAATAAAGAGTGATAATTCACTATGGTACGGTTAAATGTGGAGAAAATTCATTTGGAAGTCACGACAGAACTAGGTCTTCGTTTTTAAAGGCTTAATGTGTGCAACTTTGTCTAATGTCTTCATTTTTTTTAATGATATTGCAAATGGAGATGCTGTGCTTTCAGACTTGTTTTGGCAATAAAGTATTATCATCATCATGATCATCATTACCATCATTTGTGTACAATGTTTTTATGCACAAACAGTGAGAAGGCAGCTACAGATAAATGCTAATCTTACCTATAGAGAGCATAATTACCACACAGATTGAATACTAATCTAACTTGGAGCTACAACCAGGTGATCTTCACTGTTTTGAGGAAGGGTCAAAAACAGGGCTGCATATTATTTCATTTCAACCATGAAAAAGCCTGTAAATTTAAATGTTTGCTTTTTTATTTAACCGGACTTTGCTCATTACTTTAAATCAGAAGCTTCAGGGAGAATCAGTCACACAGTGGAGAGGTTAGTGTTCTCCTTCCTTACACTATGTGCTGTTTTGGAAGTCATCCCTTGCTTCGTGAAAAACAACCTATGAGCTGCAACTTAAAATTCAAAGTGCCACGTCTCAAAACAGACACGTCTTTTTATGTAGCATTTTCTTTTGTAGGGATTTAATCATTTTAATACCACGCTGCTCTCCCTTGTGTTCATATGTTGCACCAAAGCAGCCTCATTCCTGATATAATTTTCCAAAAGCATGGTCCCTGAGTGTGATTTCTTTAAAGAATTAGCCAGCCAACCTGGTGAGCATCTATCCCTATTCCAGAACAATAATAGACCAGATCTATCGCCAGTATTGGCATAACATGAACCAAGTGTGGAGATAGGTCTGGCTATGTGAGACTATACTAATGGAACACATTTCTGAATATTATACTTCATTTCTCCAAATAGATCCTCCTTAATCTTACACACTGGACACTTAAATTAATCCTTGCTGGTGTAGCTCAGCCATGATTAGTTCCATCACATATTGTGGGCTGATACATGCGTGTTCCTGTGTATCCAGGTACATACCAGCTCATGTCCTGCCAGCCCCTCCAGCAGCTCCAGCAGGCGTCGTCCATCACACAGGTCTGAGAACAGATCGTCGACGGGTTTCTTCCCTGTCTAAAACACACAAACATATAAAACTGTTATATAATAATTCTAAAATATAAGATGCATCAAGTTCAGACAATCATAGGGTATAACATGATTTGTAAAGGCACTTAAACATGAGAGAAAACACTACTTTGCCCATATGGTGTGCTATTAAGAACCATATTAAGAACCTGTACTCAGTTCCAACAGCTGCCCGAGGTGAAATGAGGTCAATTTTCCATGTCCATGAAAAGGTCAGAGTCCCAACTTCTCAGCTGGGGACTCCATTTTTCATAAGATGAAATAACATTAGAGATGTCGGGCTTATAGAGAGAAACCTCTTGAGTAATTGCAAATCATTCCCACGTATAATGTGAATATAGTGGTAACACTCAGGAGGGTGTCCATTATGAGAGCCGACAAGTCTAGGATTACATACGCCGGACCGTTTTTCCACGGCTTTCAAAGCATTGAGACTGAACTGAAAAAGAGGAGTCAGGGCACAACCTCCTTATATACTGTAAAATCAGTTTCCAACTCACCAGATGCTTTTTTTGCTTTATTTACTGGCACCAAGCTCTATAAGAAAGTACATGTGATGGTTTGCCAATCTATGAAAAACTTGACAAGTTCAAGATTCAAGATTTGTATATATAAATACAAAACAACAAAAGCAGAATGCAGGTAGTATAATAATAAATAATGGGTATAAAGGGTAAGAAGACAGTGACTGTAAAAGGTATATGTAAAAACATATTATCGAACATTGAAAGTGTGATAAAACTTGATGAATACTGCACTGTGTGTTTTTGTATTGCACATGAATGAAATGGAATCGGGGGAGTTATTTCAGTTCAGTTATGGATTGAGTCGTATAGTCTTATTGCAGTGAGTAGCTTAAGTGCTAATGCAGCTCAAATAAAAATTTTATGCAGGTAATGTGAAGTGTCAAATGAAAAGTGGACACATCTTTCAACTTACTGAGATTATAAGGATAGAAACAGAATCCATAATATTACAAAGACCCAACCTGTATGTATGACATAAACATCATGAACACAGGACACTGTCTCTATAACAGATATAGGACAACAGATTCCTGTGTAAATGAGAGGACATGACAGGTAGGGCTGTGCAATTAATCAAATTTTGATCACAATTTCAATTTTGTTGTCAAACAATCTCAAAACTCATATAATTGAGTTGAAACGATTTATTTTCCGTTTTTCTTGCAAAATTTCTGAGACACGCATTCACAATACATTCCATTCCATTCCATTCCATTCCATTGCAAAACAGCTGTAAAGTACATATTCGTAGCCAAAATTTATTTTCAATTTGAATATTTTGCATAAAGAATCAATAACAAAGTGTTTTTTGAGAGAAAGAAATATTGAATAAATGTATTATGAAACTCAAAATTAATCATTTGAATAATCATGATTTCAATATTGACCAAAATAATTGTGATATTGATTTTTTTCCATAATCGATCGCCCTAATGACAAGTATAAATAAGAGTGTTGTTGCAAGTAATAAGTGAATGTAATACATAAAAGACGTAACTGTATCCAACGGGTGGATTAATCAAGGGGTCAGTTGGTAAGTTGCCTTTCATGAAAATATTAGAAGTCATATATTTCTTTGTTGCACAGAGTCAACAACGTGCCGAAAACCATAGTGGCATTACAGTATCACAGTTATTGCAGCACCTTCACTCCAAGGTTGCTCTGTTGGATTTAGCTCTGACTGTTATGGGATGGTGAGGACAGTGGGGGGATTATTGTGCTTGAGAAACCAGTTGGATTCTCTGCTGCTTTTCAAAGTCGTGTCCAGTATTGTAATGCTGGGGTGAACGTGATCAGCAGTAATACACAGGAAGGATGTGGTGTTTAAATGATACTCATTTGCTACTAAGAGTGGCAAGAAAATATCCCCCACGCCATGACACAAGAGGCAGTCTGATGGATCCATACTTTCATGCTGTTTGTGCCAAATTCTGACCTTTACTGCCAAAAAATCCGGACTCATCAAGATCAGGTGTTTTTTTAAGTCTTTTTCTGTCTTTGAGCGTATGCCAAAACAGCCTCAGTTTGGTGCTCTTAGCTGACAGAAATGGCTTCTAATATATATATATATATTTTTTCTGCTGCTGTAGCTCATCTGCTTCAAGGTTTTCTGGCATGTTTTATATGTTTAGAGATACTGATCTGCATACCTCAGTCAAAACAAGTAGTTATTTGACTCAGTATCGTCTTTCTATCAGCTCAAACCACTTCTCATCGGGCCTCTGTAATCAGCAAGGCATTTTCACCCAGAGAACCATCAATCACTGTGGTTTTTTTTTTTTTTCCTTTTCCTGAGCATTCTATGTAAACCCTGGAATTGCTTGTTAGTGAAGACTGCAGTTGATCAGTAGTTTCTGAAACACCCTAATCTGGCACGAACAGCTATGCTATGTTCAAAACCGTATACATCTGCTTAGTTTTCCATTATTATGCAGTACTTAGTTTGTAACAAGCTGTAACTTATGGTGCAGGAGGGACAAAACTCGCAATTCCTTGTTTTGCCCCTATTGTAGCTAGCAAGGTTCTAATTAGCTGGCTAGCCTGAAAGTTTTTATGATAATACAACTATACATTAAACATCATTGATATTATTGTCATCTAGTAGTAGTAGTAAAGTAAAGTAATAGTGTTAAAACAGGTATACCTAATGAAGTGGCCAAAACATGTATAAAAATGATTATGAAACACATAATGTATTTATGGGTTATTTAACTATAGTATTTAACCACAATGGCTTTAACCATGTGACATTTGTGCATGTATTTCTTATAATAAACAAAACATTTATGAAGTCCTTTTGAAGAATGACACATAATAAAAAATTGCCTCATCTCTTACAGCTGCACTTCCTACTAACTGTTCGCAATGGTTTGTGGACGGTGAGCTGACTCAGGTTACTGAGTGTGGGAGATGACTGTCAGGACACTACAAAAAGCAGCTATACTTATCTATCTTAAGCTGTAATCTACAGACCCTATAATAGTCACCTCAAGTACATACTCGCCTACAGAGATGCAACAGTATTGTAATAAATGTACTGTGACAGACACACAGACATTGTGTAAGATTTTGCATGCATGCAGAGCAAGTGGGAGAAAAACAGGAAAGGAAGAAAGACATCATACAGTTTACACAGCACACATTCTACTTCTGGTATCGCCAAATAAATTATTCTTCAGCTTATACGTAACCTTTATGTAAGCTTACTCTAAGCTGGATTCACATTGTACCCCAAAATGAAAAAGAGTTTCACCTTTAAAGCTGAGAATGGACTTATTGTCCTTCATTTGAGGATAAAGAATTATTCATCTTCATATCTCTAAAATTGTCTGGGGTGGAAAAGGCTAATATACTTACACACATAGACCTAAACACACAATTACTCCGGGAAATGAGTCAGTTGTGTTTGGCAGGCAGGTCACGTGCCGGTAAGGGTCATTGTGCTCATTGCTATTAGTGTTTGCCTAAGATGAAAAGGTGCTGATGTGAGCTATTTGTATCAGGGCTGGTCATGATTAGGGGTGGCTGACCTGGCCAAAAGATCATATCACACTCATATTAGTCACAATCATTATTCACAAAATGAATTGTGATCTTTCTTTTCAGTTTTGAAGTGCATACACTAGGCAATTCTTCCCCTAGACTTCTCTGTTTACACAATATTTACCCTATAGATGATTATTTTTGCATGAAAATATATATATATATTTTTTTTTAAGTTTTTTTAAAGTTTTTTTAAGCTGATGAGTTTGAAGACTACTATAATTTAATACATCATCTCCCAACAACTTCAAATACCTCTAAGGGGTTATTTATGCTCAATCTCAAATAAAGTACAAATGGAAATATGCATTAATTTCATCTATATTTCCGCAGTTTACAGCTCCAGATATAACATAGCAGTACAGGAAAGCAGCCAAACAATCAGGATCTTTGGTGTGACGCAACAAAGAAACAATAAAGCAAAACTAGGATGATGAATACTTCCACTATATTTGACTCTTCCCTCCTATTTACATACAATGTAATTCTCCACTTATTTTTGTCGTTGTACGAGGATTGTCAAATACTCTTAACTCCCTGCTGCCCTCTAGTGGATGCACTTCTTTTCATTCATGTCAATGTAAAGTAAAGAATATTAGGAAATTTGTGGGAAGTGATGGATGTCTTGATTTATATATGTCAAAAGGCATAAATGAGCCTAACAAGTTTTTACTGTTGTTTTCGGCAAAGCATAAGTTACCATACTGTAATCTACACTCATTTTTGTTTGATTTTATGTCCCCATTAGCAGAAAATGTATTGCACATTACCACAAGCACTTTTATCATTAGAAGAGGAGCAATGCTAATGCCACACACAACTCATGATGTACTGCTCGGTGTAAATAATGTCATTATACTAATGGTGAATATAAAATGAATATAATTGGATTAGCTGTTGAAGTAAGGGTGATGAGATTATTTTATTTAATGAAGGTTAAGGAACAAAGACAAACCCATCTCCACAGTGCAACCTACTAGATGTAATGCAATTGAAGAAAAGAAGAAATCCATGACATTTCAACCATGGTAGGTCATCTTCAGACAAAGCCAGTGAAGAACAAGAGGGAATACTGGTGAGGCAAAAACAAGACTTGCAGCAGAGTCAGTGGACAAAGTGAACATAATTTACAGATTTTGATCCAGTCCAAAGAAACTGCTGGATTACATGTTTACAAGCCTCATACTGTATCTTCTGAATACCCTCACATTACAGTGATGTTTCTCAGAAGAACAGATCATGAGAGAATCAACTATTTGAGGCCTGTTTCTGTCAACAAACTTGTGTGAGATCTAAAGGTAAATAAGAGATGTATGTTTATTTTATCACTGGTGAAGCCTACGTTGGCACCATTTTTCATGTAGAACATCTTTGGTTCAGAGAACTCATCTTAATACTCATTTTTCAGTGCCAAACAAGATGAGATGGTGTTTCCTCATGAAAAATACATTAATCTACAAATTACAGATTGTTTGCTATACAACACAGTTCCAATATACTATAATACAGACAAAGAAACATTTCCTATAGAATCAGTCCAAAGTTACTATGTGTAATCATGAAACATTCCAAACTGGTACCTTTCACTGATGATGAAAATGTCACAGCTAACCTATAGCTTCTTAGCTTGAGCTTCAAACACATGTATCACTATTAACCGGTTGTAACATTCCCTAATGTCTGCAGCAGTTTGTCTTGTGGTTCAGCTGAGCTGTTTTCTTAATTGTGATTAAAAAAAAATTGTGACATGCTTTGTAAGTTGCTTTTTGTTTTGTTTTTTTCCTTATTTTGATGTCATAACCTCAAGCCATAAGCTGTTACACAACAATTGTTCTGTTAATAATAGAATTTATGTGGTTGCATAATTTCATCCCAATGTCCATCCATTAGATCGAGCAGTTGCATGTCTTTGGATAGTGGGATGCAGCCAGACTACCTGGACAGAATGCAAGAAGACATGGGGAGAACACGCAAATTCCAAAAGAATCCTATTCAGCCCATCACATTCACCACTGGAATAGAGCGCAAGACCTTCTTAGCAATAGTGCTAACCGATACAAGGTTGTCTGATTGATTTGAAACCAACAGTTTTCATTAAACTGTTTATTTTTTTTTTTTTTCAAGAAACTGTTTCACATCTCCCATAGAACTGCATTCAACTAGAGGCGCTGCTGGTCTCCCTTCAAAGACTCCAAGGCTGTGATATGTTGAAATGTCTTGAGTCTTTACTGAGAAAATCATCGATTAGGCTTTACAGCAATGATAAATACTATTTATGTAGGGCATCTCTGCATTTTTAAGGACCTGTGAAAACAACACCATGATGCAGAGAATCACTGAATAAAATATCTTGACGTGAGTGATACTAATGTGCAGATTGATTTATTCAATGGCACAATATGTTCACTTCGAGAAGTCACATCCTATAATAAATTAAAATTGTACGATATGAGATAAAAATACATTGTCCTAGTCATGACCATGTCTGATTCATAGACACTATATACGTAGTGCCTATTTGTTAGTAAACTGTGGATATTGGGGCACAGCTGTAAATGTGCAGGTGTATGTTCTTGTGTTTTTGAGTCAGCAATGCTGTGTTTTTAAGTATCGATGTAAATCCTAGTTTCTGTTGGAAGTCCATAAAAAGATATACCCGTACTAAAACAAATCAGGACTCAAAAGCTGCTTGTGTTTTCACACTTATTTGTTGGCAGATGCAGAGAACAGCCTGCCCTTCACATTACCCCCAAAACCATATTATCGGTATTCTGGGGAATCAAGATTTTTTTTTTTTATTTTCATTTTTTATTCCTTTCGGGAGATTGTCGCCAATCAGCACGACAACAACCTGCAATGAGAACTGGAGTGCCATTAAAAACATCATGAATAAATACATGATATTAAAGTATGCATCTCTGTTAGCTTTATGTTTCAGATTGCCCCCAGTATTTGCTCAAGGTTTTACATTAATATGTATAATGCAATCTTTATTAACCTTATGGAAATTAATTAAAGGTTAGCACTGAGTTTCCCTTGCTATCTATTACTATACTGAACCTAAATACACCATATAGAAATTCCAGATGGGTTTACAGCCAAACCCATTAAATCAGGGCTGATTTTTTCATAAAAACCAACAACATTCAGTTTCTGCATTTGCGTTTGTTGTGAGACACCAGTATCCATTAAAGCCACCCTTAAAAGTCATGAATTATGATTCTAGTGTAAGCACCCTTCATTGTTCAAATAGATGAAATACTGTTGATTCTTCCTGGAGTCATTGTTCAGTCTCCAAGAAGGCCAAAAAGGTTGTTCAAAAATTTTAAATCAACATCTCTTTCAAGTTTAGAGCCTGACTTTTATTCTTGGCCCCATGTAGGGATATTTGAAAGCAAGTCATTCTGACTGAGTTTGAGTTGATATATGCAAAATAGAAAAGCACTTGTAGAGCACAGACCTCCACCAAGGTAGTGTTTGTACCTTCCTCCGCTAGATGGCACTGAATGACCTCATATGCGGTCAGTACACCCATGCCCTATCTCCCAATGATGAAGAAACCTTTAAAAAATTCCTGGATCCAGACGGTGGCCCGGATCACCACCAAAATTTAATCACTTATTCCTCGTCCCTTTTCTAACAATTCCTGAAAATTTAATCTAAATTCATTCAGAAATTTTCAAGTTATTTTGAACACAACCAAAAAAAACCAAACAAACAAGCAAACAGACAAACAGATAAACGCTGGCAAAAACATAAGCTCCTTGGCAGACGTAATTAACAAACACCAATGATAACAAATAAACAGCACTTGTGAGGCTGCGAGTGTATATCTGATATCAAATGCACACTGGGGGGCATAAACGACAATTCAGCAGTGGCACAAAACCCCTACAGAATGTATATAGGGGGGAGTCAGCATCGAGGTTCTGCTTGCTGCCTTGCTTCCTGAGTGTTTGCATTCTTCACATAGGCTACATGTATTAATTTAGTACAACTCCATATCATATCAAAGGCCCCAAATCGAAACAGTTCAGTACAAAAGAGTGCACCGTTACACTCCTATTAAAGATAGAACAATAGTGAAATAGCATGACACCTGACATGTGATGGTTTGTTGAATGTTCTAACAACAATTAATCAGTCTATCGAGCTTGCCAGATTTTCTGCTCCTAACCATATTATGGAAACCTCTGGTTTTAGGGCTAAATATTCTCAACCTAGCACGGATAATTATTGGTAACAGAGAGTCTGGTTTCAACCGGCTCTGTAAATTGTCATGAGATAACTTTTGTTATGATTTGGTGTTATATCAATAAAATTTGATTGATTTGACTGACAACAAATTTGCTGTCTGTGTCGATTGTGTCACCCTGCAAAGGAAGCAAGGTGACACAACAATAAGACTGAACACTCAGGTCTTTTATCTGTTTCTTCAGAAGCAGTAAAAGAAGTATACACTGATTTACATGTGTGTCTGCTCTCAGCACCAGCAACATAACACACCTGCGTCAGTATGACCTCTGACCTTCTCCATGTATGGACACATACCACACACAGGACTCCCGTAATGCAACTTCCCCTACAGGAAAGGCTCAGAAAGAGAACTTTAACCTGTTCAGCAAAGGGAAATATGTCTGTACCATCTAAACAGATGGAGAGTGGAAACATCATAGCTCATCTTGTTTAATGATACTTCAGACCTACAGCCTTGAGGCTCCAGCCTTGAAAGTTGAAATGTTTGCTTTGTTCAAGCAAAACAGGCATAAAAGCAGCTCACAGAAAATGAAACATTTTGATTTGCCAACAGGCTGTGCCTTTCAGTAGTATTTGCACCATGGTTGTGAGGTTCAGTAGGTGTTTCAGAGAGTGGCCATGGCTCACCTAGAGAATGGTTTTCAATGGAAGAGTGCAAGTTAGCCTTGAAATCCAGACCACATAGCGGTAGAAAATATTCTTGGCGAGCTTGTGGTCTAGCATCACATGATAGGAGCCCATCATTGGTTCGACATGAAGTATGTTGGACCAAGCTCTGTCTGTGTGGGGCAGGCTTTACATGATGACGACAGGGCTTTGCAATGGCAAGGTAGCAGAACAACCATAGAGAGCAACAAAGATGGACGTGGCTAACGAGCCGCGCTCATTTAAATTGGCTTTTGTCGTTAATTTTGGAAGAATTAGACTTGGGCTTTTCTTTTAAAGTTGAGCACAAAGAAGCAGTCAAGTCATTGGTTTTAAAGAAGGATGTATTTCCTGTTTTGCCGACCGGGTATGGTAAAAGTATAGTATACCAGCTGACTCCAGTTGTAGCTCTGAATACGTCACACTGTCAGTTGCTCTGATTGGTCATAGAACTGGCCAATTACATGCAGGAACAGTTTGAAGAACAACAGTTGACTCCACCCATAGGCTTCAGCTCTCTCAGTGGTCCGATTCCAGACTGTACAGTTCATGTATAGTTTGGCTGGCTGGGCTATCCAGATGTGTGAACAAGGCCAAAAGATACATTTAATGGCTGTGACTGGACAATAAGGGATACACTCATCTTCAGTGGGGTTTCAGCTTAAATTGTGACTTTTTCACTTTCAGTCTGTTTTTTTGTCTGTTGTATCTTCGGTTAAACACCGTTCCACAGCCCATTCTTGCTCTACATTTTCTCTCCACACATACAACCTGCCCAATAGTGTGTAGAATGACTCAATAACACTGAGTCTCTGGACAATGGAAGGAGACATCAGTTGAGGGCAGAGAGGGATGGAAGGAGAAAAAAATAGACAAAGGAAGGGAATAAAAACATAAGAGATGGGGAATGTCTCTGTAGGAGAAGAAAAGAGTATGAAACACGAGCCAGAGAGAGAGAAGAAAACGAAAAAATGTGAGGATATGAGACACGGATAAGAAGAGCTGTTACTCAGAAGATGGATAACAGAAAGACATAGAAATGTGAGTTTTTCTCCTCTTACTTTTCTTTGTATATTGTTTTTTCAGACTGTTCTTGGTCATCACTACCTTATTTCTTCCTCCATCCTGACAGTACAAATGCTTCTAGACGCCAGAGTTGGGACTTGTACATGGCAGTCATTGTTATAATAATGCATGATCGATGCAGGGGAAGAGATTTCTGCCACAGTAACCAGAACAGTAATAATGCAGGAAAGATGCATGATGCCATTTGTGCACGATGCTGCAAGCAAAATGTTTTTTCTTTGCTTACTCTCCGAGTTATCTTTGTCCTCGCCTCTCTCTTGTCTTCACCAATTCCTCCTACACTTTCTCATAATTACTTACTTGACTAAGCTTTTTTCTTATGTTTAAAAAAAAAAAAAACTATCATTGAATTGCCAAGTGGGCTAAATCAAGTGTTGCTGGATAATTAGTCCAGATTAGCTGATCTTAAATTTGTTATGACACCTCTAATAAACTGTGTGCATGTGAAGGTCATTTGCAAGTCGAAGTAATTGATCAGCTTCAGGTTAAGAACTGTGGAGACTGCTGGGGGGGAAATGCACCAAAAATGATGGTCTAATGAATATTATGTATGCTTTCACAGAAGAACAATAATCCTGGGCAATTTCCGAAGGTTTTAACCCTTTAACCTGAGAAATTATTTCAGTGAAATGCGTTGCTTGGAAACCCCTGCTGTATGTGTTTGTGTTCCTATTCTTCAGTGGTTCTGCTTTACTCTGTGGTTTAGGTATGAAAACAGGGTGGAGTTTTTTCAAGTTTTTTCAGTTTCAGGTTTTCTTTTTTTTTTTTTTTTACAACTTTTTACAAAAAGAAAGCACTTGGAATTAGGGGTTAGACTCTTTTACTATCTGACAATTCGATTAAATTCAGATTTTTGGGGCTACGCTTTGATTCAGAATCGATTTTCAATTCAAACCAATTCCAATCATAGTCATTTGAGTTTGGAAAACACAGGATTCAAGCAACCACGTATGAGTTATATAGTGAGCAGTGAATGTCACAGAAGACTGGGTTGCTTTCGATGTCCATGCATCACATGCTAGCGCCACTCTGGCTGTTTTGGTTAAGGCACTAGCAGCTTTTCTTTAGTTTCTTGGTAAAGGTGTGGCAGAGCTGTCTCAATAAAAAAACGTACGGAATGATAGGATTAACCATGGCTCCACTGTCGGAACCTTTTGTTCTCCACCACATTATAAACCCATGAGTCTTATGCGATGAAGCAAGCAATAGACCTGTTTTTTTTTTCTTTTTCTGTTTTTTGGGGGGTTTTTTGCCTGCTCGGAGTTGGCAGGGACTTTGGTGAGGCACAGCAGTGTGCATTGGTTTGCCGCTGGTGGCTGACTTGGCACTGTGTCCTTAAGGTCTGGGTGATGCCTGCTGATGTGAGCCCACACATTCATGGTATTCCCAAAGTCCTTAATCTGCAATTTGCAAACCTTATACACTGTGAAGCTCATGTCAAGCTCACTCTTCCTGTGCAATGGGTAAAAACCAAAATGAGTCCAAATCTTTGCCTTCAATGAGGATGGGGCCAATTAAATTTCTCTTACCTCCTAGATTAGTTTCCTCTTTTTTTTTGGTGCTTACCATGCATACGTGTGTTCCAGAAATGGCTGCGTGATGACATCAAAATGTCCCGCATACAAAACGGAGGCAGACTGCTGGAGGATTTGCTTTATTTTTAAAAATCGATTTTGGGACATTTTAAATCAATTCTGAATCGTATTAAAAGAGAATTGCGATTTTTATATGAATCAATATTTTTTGGCACAACCCTACTTGAAATGTAAATCGATAAGAAATTTAAGATGTTTCAACGTGAACTGTGAACTGTAACACATTGTGCAACAAGAAAAGGGAAATAACTACAATACTATAAACAACTGTTAAAACAAAATACAACAATGGAGACTGTTTAAAAAAAAATAAAGCCCAAACCATTTATTTTTATAGCAAGTCGGTCTCACTCACTGCTCTGTGTTTTAGCCAACAAGGTCAAGTCTCTCAGTGCATGTTGAATTTTTTGCCATTGAGCAAACAGTTGAATTTTGTATGAATATTTAAAATAAATCATACATTCAGAACGCTCGCTACAGACACATGAGGGGTTAAAGGGTTAGAAATTTAAGTATGGCTGAATCTTAAGTAGGTAAAAGAAAATGTGTTAACATGTATAGCTAGTGGTGGGTATTCATGTGTAACAGCTTATTCCTCAGGGATCCCAGGTACCATCGGGCAAAGGTGGGGTATACCATGGACGTGTCACCAGTTCATTATAGGGCTGGCATACACAAACAACCAATCCCTCTCACATTCACAAATACAGAGATTTGCAGTGGCTACTTAAATGCCTGTCTTTGGATGGTGGGAGGAAGCCAAAGTACCAAGAGAGAACCCACACAGACATGAGGAGTGCATGCAAATATCCTCATGGAAAATTCCATGAGAGCCAGTGATGGTTTGAACCCAGAACCTTCTTTCTTTGAGGTGACACTACTCAAGATTGGCCTCCGTGAAAATAATCAAAAATGCAGAAATCTCACAATCAACACCAAAATTTGCTCTGGGGACCTTTCTCGTTCATCAAAAACGGCGAGAAAAAAAAAATCAGGCCTGTTCATTATGGTTGTCTACTTTTTACTTATATGCAGAGACAGTCTGCGACAAATCAAATAGGGACAAACCTTCAAAGGTTCTGGTAATATTGTAAAAGCTCTGTGGACTCGATTTGAACTCATGCACTGTCCAAACGATTACAAACATTTTTCCTGTTTTTTTTTTTCTTTTAAATTCAATACACACAACCTTTATTTTCCAAAATATCAGTCCACACAACAAGGAAAAAACAACCACTAACCAGTACAAATGCTCAGACAAACTACAGTTAATGCTGTTTGAACTGTGGATGCTCTTGATAATACTGGACAAAGCCAATGCAAAGGCTTTACTTTTAGTTATTTGTAGTCTTGTAATATATTTGAAAATGACCTAAAATTCTCATTAGTGTTTAAAACGTATGTGCAAAGTGTATTGCACTCATATTTATTGTACAATGTGTCACAAATTGTCAGTTCACGTCTGGTGTTTTTCTCTTCAGATGAATGTATACTTTGTACATAATTAGTTGACTTGTGGAACTTAAGGAGCCCATTCTGTTGTTTTTTCAGCACACAAGGGAGGACTCTCTAGTGCTGAACTGCATGGAGAAACCCAGGAGTTGCATAGAAAATGCTCTCTGCAAAAATGCATCTCTGGAAGCTCGCCCACTGTCCCTCATCTTTTCTTTCATAAGTGCAGAGTTAATGTAGCTGGAATTCTCTCATAACTCTTTGTCAGTGGTGGAAGAAGTAATTATATCCTTGAGAAGATAGTAATACTATACTATGAAAACACTCAGAACCTTAGTTATGTAAATGTACTTGACTTTACATCCCACCACCATATGCCTAATTCAGGGTAAAATCTGAGTATTTTGTGTTTTCTCCCTGCAGCTTCCCCTCACAGCTCCACTCCTAATAATGTCAGCTCAGTTCACTGTGTGGATTCAAGAGGCTCTCTGTTTTCCACTGATTCTGGAAACAGCCTGCCGGACAAAAGCAGTGGCAAGACAAACTCCCTGGAGAAGGTACACAGATATACTGCATATCTCTTATTTTCTCTATTAATTGCAAACCCCATAATCATTTTTTTTTTTTAAATCACGTGAGAACATTTCATGCAGTCATGTAAAATCAGAGAGCTCTACTCAAACATTTTTTTTTACATGTGGAAGTCATCTTTTCATAAGCTAAGCCATTACCTGAACCCAATGAAAAACACACCAAATAGCACAAATATCTGACAAAGACAGAAAATCTTGAAGCACTATAGATATTTGAATAATCCAAGCCATGGCCATAAAAAGTCCCACAGATAGAATTAGATCCACCCAGAGTTGCATTCATTTTGGATTTTATATTGATGATGGGATAGTCCACTGGTAAAGTCCTCTCTCGGACATCCCAAAGATTCTCACCAAGGATCAGGTCATGTGAAAATTATGTCTTACGTTCCCTGAACCAATCTTTTTCATTTGAGCTTGATTAATATTAGCATTGTTAAATCTTTATTCTCCCTGGGAAATTAGTAGCTGTTAAAGAAATAAGAAGCTACTCACTGCATTAGTTAGGGTAAAGAACCTGTTGCAACTGAAGCATATTACATTTTCTGATTTTCTGAGTTTTTCCATCAAAAGGTTTCAAGGAACTTCACTTATTCATTGTTCTGTGGTTGTAATCATTTAATGTTGTTTTCAAGAGTTCCACTTACAACATACGTATAGAGTGCGACAGCCATCTTGACCATCATTTGCTTTAGCCTCAATTAAGCATCATAAAATAGCAACAAAAAAAAAAAAAAAAGGGGGGGGGGGGGGCAAAAGTCCAAATGTCTTGTTGATCTACAATCTAAGCGTCTTCAGTTTACTGTCACTAGCTGGGTTTCCATTACACTTTTCCACAAAATAAAAGCGATATTCTACAATTTTGTCAAAGTACTTCCATTGAAGTGTTTGGCTTCTGATGTGTGATTCTAGTAAAGTCCTGTCTCGGGACATGTCGTAATTATTGTAAAATACTATGTAGTTCTCGCACGATTTTAAGTTTAAGGAAGATGGAGACACAGAGTTTCACGCCAAACCTCCACGGTGTTGACACTGTAGTGTTGGTTGAATTTACTGCTATTGCAGTGACTGTCTTAAACGTAAGAAGGGAACATACAATCATCTCAAGGCAAAGTCCTTATTAATGGCAGCGGCCATGCAGAACGAATTTCTGGCAGAGAATTGTACATCAGGATTTCACCAACGAGTTATGGATCTAGAATTTCCAAAAGACCCAGGCAACCTCTTGTAGCACCAGACTTGTCTTGCCCTTGGGAAGCAGTTCCTACACAAAAGGGAGTGGCTATTGCCTTATGCACACTAATCCAACTGTTCTGAGTACAGGGTAATAGATGAGATGTTTGATGTGAGCAAAACCACCATCCACAGATGTGTGAAAATGCACAAAATGTGTTTCCATGACACTTGTGGGTTATCCTTTCATATTGAAACGTCTCAAAAACCACCTCATGACAGTGTAAAAACTTTTTGACCATTTTTGTGACATTTCAGTGTTTCCACTACCAGTTTTCTATTGCACAATTTACATTTTGCACATTTCTGAGGGTAACAGAAACCCAGCTATTGAGAAGAAACAACAAAGAAGCACCAACAGTTTCATGCCTTGGTATAGTTTCAGATCAAGAACGCTTTAGAGCAGAAAGCTTAAAAGTCAATAACATACAAGAGTTAGAGGGGACTAAAACAACATGCAGGATGTCAGGAGAGGATGTTTTATAAAGACGTCCCTTTCCCCGTAATCTAAAGCAAATCAAAACATGCTGTGTTTTAAGATGTCAGCTTTGATAACTGGGTTTACCAACAGATCCTCCTGAACTCTGAAATCGTAAGATGACAAGAAAACATGAGACAAAATGTGCACAATTTGAGGGCAGTTGAAGAGAGACAACCTTGCATTTTAGTGATTGAGTAAACAACTGAATGAAAAGGATTGCTATGTGCACAATTGTGTTTCTTTCAGTCGGCCTACCGAGTACTTATCTCATTGTGGAAGTGTCTTGATTTCAGTGTGATACCAGCAGACATGACAAATTTAATGGTATCTTCCTTTTCTTGGCAGGAGCCAACAGTATGTGAATGACAGCATTGAGTTGCCGCTATTTTTTGAAAGTGACATTGGCATAAGTTGTCTGACTGATCTGACTCTGATGCTAACATTTAAGATAACACTCAGGGCCACAAAACAACACTTCTATCTAAGTAGCTACAGCATCCTCAGTTTGAGGCCATCCTTATGTGGTGCTTTTACTTCCATTAATATTTATGTGCATAAGCAAACCACATCAGCCACCAAGAAACAAATCGAGGAGAACATGTAGGGCTTTAGCAAATAGATATGAAGAAAGGTGTTCGTCAGGTTTACAGAGCAGTCCTCTAACGCTTCAACAAAATGAAAGCAGAAAAAGGCATCTTGTCTTATGAGAAGTTGTATGCTGAGCTGAACCGCAGAACGCTATCAGCAATTTCACACAAGGAGAGCTGTGAAATGTATCTATTTAATTCACATCTCTGAGCATTTCAGAGGTTCTTTCAACGAGCTCCAAGTGCACAGGAATTACAAATGCAGATAAAAACACGCACACATACACAGAGAAGTGCTAATTGTTGTTTCCAGACTGATTTTGCATTAGTTGGAGCACCAGCCTTAATACGGTGTGTCCTTTAAACCAGAATCCGACACATTCACAGCCGCCAAATACTTGTTCCCCAGATTAGGTGACTCATGACTAAGATTTCATGCAAATTTCATGCTTTGTTGTACAGCTAAAGAGCATATGTCACTTACTAAAAGAACTGCTGTATATGTTACCTTGAGGTGATTCGGCTATTTGTTTTAGAGCTGACATAAACAAACAGAATGTTCACGTTGGTGCAAATAATAGAGCTAGCAGATTTTAATCACAGATTGGAAGAAGGATGTTTTAGAGAGAGGCTACTCCCCTCTTCAACTGCCCAAACACAAGCTCCTCAAGGTAAGACAAACACATATAATATGATTATATTTATACCATACTGTCGCTGCACAAATGCTAGGAGAGCTGAAATGTTGGTGTGTGACCCTGTTGTACTGCCAGTGAATGTTCAATTTAGTCACATACTGTAAGTAGTGATGAAACTCAAGTAGTATATAAAAAGAAGAATAAAAGTATTGAAAGTATTATTTGGAGAAATGGAAGTTATCGCTGTGGTCGCAGGGAATCACAGTTGTCTTAAATGTGTAAGATTTACAGGAATTAGAGAAATCCTCAATTCCACAAGTGTATAATCACACAAGTTTTATTACCTTAAAATTGCCCATTCATATCTACCATATACTTTATTTCATTAGTGGATGGAGGATCTGGTCCATTACCAATTGGTTTCTGAAATGCATTTTTTTAGGTCATCATTTTGCACTTTAGCCTCCGCCATGTTGGGTTTTTTATAGCCAGATAAGGCCGTATACACAGCTGAAATCCCACCCCTTCCTACAGTATGTGTCTCATAGGACCTAACTTTGGAGAAAACATGAAGAGCAGTCAAAGAAGAAACACACATTGAAGATCATTTTACAAGCCAATAAACTCACAGTTTAGTAAAGATAGTAAAGAAATATCTAGTTTTGTGTTAAACAGCTCAGTGGACTGCATCTCTCATCACACACAATAATGTGACCAACATCAACATGAATACTGCTTTGGTACATTTTACTTTAACCTTTGAGAGGAATGTGAAAATCATTCCAGTCAGAGCAACAATTTAACAGCTGTATGACAAAATGACTTTCCTGACATGTAAAACTGTTAAATTAACAATCAATGTGATGTATAATTCATGAGATGTTGAGGATAATGTGATGTTTCCTGCCATTGACTGGCACTCAGTTTTGTTTTGTTTTTTAAATAAGGCCTGATGGGACACAACCAGAAGAGATAGACGTTGTGACCATATTTGAACAAAAGGGGCAGGACTACAGGAGCTCAAGGGGTCAGAGGTCAAGTGAGACAATGTGGTAGCTGACTGACAAAATAAGGTAATTTTCAATTCTTTTTAGAAAATTAGAAAACCTATTAACCACAGGTGCAGTGAATCCATAACAGCTTCCTTTCAACTTGAGATCTAATTAACAGAGAAAACACTTAAAGATGGACCAGATCACTTAATAGCGGTTCTGAGTAAAATGGATAATACTGAAATTAGTACCAGAAAAAGAACTTCTTGAATTAGTATTTTGAGAAAGAATCTCAATGTAAGTTTTTTTGAACCGGAGCCTTTTCGAGCCAACCTCATCCTTAATTTTCCATTTTGTTACAGGTGACATCAATTGCTCAGATGCATTTTGCACCACCTACTATGTCTGAATAAATATGGATCAGAGTTAATCTCCAAAAGAAAGTCCAGAAGAAATTAAACCAACTGTAAAGAGGGACTTTCCACTCCAAGGGAATGAATGAGGAGTATTCAGATGTTTATAATATACATCTTCATCACTAGATGTTCTGCAAATCAAGTCACAGCAACTTATT
>JAQQZY010137472.1:0-15935 GCA_030068375.1 Ostorhinchus rueppellii | reverse complement strand
CCCCCCCCCCCCCCCCCCCCCCCCCCCCCCCCCCCCCCCCCCCCCCAAGCCGGGTCCTTGAGGTCTGGTATTCTGCATGTTTTAGATGTGTTCCTCTTCCAACACACCTGATTCAAATGATAAGCCGAGCATCAAGCTCTGCAGAAGCCTGATAACAACTGTCAGGTGTGTTGAAAGAGGGAAACATCTAACCCTGTGGTTCCACCGGACACAACAAATGCGAATGAATTCGCACAACAAATGAAATCGCGCCGTCTAGACGCTCGAGTTTTGTCCCTAGTACAAATACGCAAAAAATGCGGCAGCCGACTGCTACTATCGTTCCTCTGTACTTGGCATGGAGAAGTCAGCTTCGACTGCGGGTGAGGCGCCGGCATGTTTCTGGATGCATGCTACCCTACGGAGGTGGTATGAGTTCAGTGAGTTCCACTGTCTCCTGCAGGAGCTGCGCCTGGACGACGGCCGGTTCCAGGGTTACTTCAGGCTGAGTGTTTGAAGTTTGAAGACCTGCTAACTAGAGTTGGTGCCAGGATCTCCCGCCAGGATACCAACTACTGGTGCTCCATTCCAGCTGCGGAGCGCCTTTCTATCTGTTAAGTGCGTGGTCGGAGCCCTGCACGCCCTATGTCAGCACGTCCATGACGACCTCCACATTGATTGGCTGTCCTGGCGCGAATTCGCTTGAAAAGTTCAATTATTTCAACTTGAGCGGTGAGCGGCAAGCTGCGAGTGGCAAGCAGGAGCGGCGAGCGATTTTTTGCTGGAAACGTTCGCCGTTTCATCGCTCGCCGCTCAAGATGAAGCGGCAATCACGTAATCACATTGACTTTGTATGTAATCTCATCGCACGAAAACTTTGCGTTGGGTGGAAACACAGGGTAAAACATGCAGGATACCGGCCTTGGTCTAGGGTCTAGGTCTTTATGGGTTTCTAAAAAACATATGGCTTAACTGCAAAACCAAGAACACATACAAGTTAAGATATAAGGTAAATGGAAATCTTTTTGAGGAGAGTATCATAATGCTTGATAAGATATGTGTTATTATATACACACCATACATGACAGGGTTTTAACAGAGAATAGAATGTGGGACCATTTTGTTCGTTATGCACACAGTCAACATCTTCTGAATACCCTTCTAAAGTTCTCTATGAACACTTGTTTTCCTGCTGTTGTTCACATTCTTGTTCTGGATATAAAATAAAACAGCTTCCACAGAATTAGATAATCCATCACGGTAAACAAGAAGTTTTGTTTTATCCTTATTTTGCTCAGCCAAAGTCTGCGTTTTCATATCAGTGCTGCATAATTTCACTCTCTGCTTGATATCAATCACCTGTCACCAACAAACAGAAACAGTCACAGGTAACCTCAAGCAAGGTTTGAAGTCTAATTGCATATACTAGAAAAGCGCCTGGGGCAGAGTAAAGTATACAAAGAAAAATGCGATTGTTTCTTGTAATTGCGTAACGCTTCTATTTCTTATTACTTCTTTTCAAAAATCTTACACAAATGAGAAGTTATTATTATAAATGGAGTGTAACCTAAGGCACTAGACACTGTTTTCTTCTGTAATAAAAGCTCAAACTACAATTTGTTTATCTTTACAGAAAAAAAAGAGTATTGTATCTGTTCTCTTCAAGCATAATTATAGTCCCCTTAAAGCATAAAATTGGCCTTGTAGTGTAGAAAAACCACCACCAACACATACAGGGTGTAGAAGGTTGCCATGTTCAGCAGTAGTAAGACCAATCTTCTCTGTCCAATGGGATGAAATAGTCAGGTTCACACAGTATGACACAGCGTGCAAACCATTTAACATATCTGCTTCGACATAACTCTGCGTCTCTAATGTCAGATAAGGAACAATTTACAGCGTTACGGTAAATAAGCAGCAAATTAAACTTTTGTTTTTCATTCTTCTGGTAGATATGTGATAAGCAACACATTTTACAGTCATTGTTGGGCTTTTTTTTATTCAAACGCCAACATCTGATATGAGTTTCTTGTTGTAATTACACGATTGATTTTGTTTTTTGTTTTTTTTACAGGCGAGTCTTAATCATTAATCAGAACTGAGCCATGGTTTTAATTAAGAACTAACGTTAAAGCTTGAACTCTAAGTGTCAAACCACCTCTTATTAGAGCAGTGTTTTTCAACCTTGGGCTCGGGACCCCATGTGGGGTCACCTAGAATGGGTTCACTTGTAATTTCTAGTAACTGATGAAGAAAAAAAAAAAAAAAAAGAACTGAACTTACAAATAAAAAATATATATTGTGAGTTGACAGAGACAATTCCAATCCATAAAAGACATAACAAACTGTGAAGCTGAAACTGAAGCACTGTGGTTCTGTTTATCTGTCTAATGTTCACTGTGGTCAGTTTCAGATGCTGCAGCTCTTTCATAATTCATAGTTTAGTTCTTGTTTGTTCAGTATTAATTGTCAGCCTTGTAAATACAAGCTGGACTGACTGTACATATCCTGACCAAGGAAAATCTAATTCTCACTTTGTGCAGTAATCTGAACCTGACTTTTCTGCCTCTGTCTATAATAATATACATTATATAGACTAAATGTGTCTAAAATTAATGTTTATTTGTAATGTAGTATAGCAAACTATTAGCCTAGAAATCTAGACCACTTAGTAGCAGAAAATATTCTTGCCTAGCTTGCAGTCTAGCATCAAATGGTGGGAGACAATCCTGGCTCTGACACAGGGTATGTCAGACCAATCAAAACGCTCTGTCTGTGAACCAAGTCGTTGGGGTGGGCTTTGTATGATGACAATAGGGCTGTGTGAGGGCGAGATAGCAGAACAACCGTAGAGAGCAGGCGCATAATTTACACGGGGGTTATGGGGGTCATGACCCCCCCAGTAATCAGCTCCAGTTTTTTTGCGCGCAGTGTTTAAATGTATTTATTTAGTAAGATCTTAACCCCCCCCCCCCAATGTTGAGCATAAAGTTGCGCCCTTGGTAGAGAGCAACAAAGATGGATGTGGCTAATGAACCGTGGTCGTTTGAATCGGCTTTGTCGTCGATTTTGTTAGAGTTAGACTTGAGCTTTTCTTTGAAAGTTGAGCAGAAAGAAGCACTCAAGTCATCCGTTTTAAAGAAGGATGTATTTTCTGTTTTGCCGACTGGCTACCTTAAAAGTCTAATATACCAGCTGGCTCCGCTTGTAGCTAAAAGGATGGGGTTTACTGAAAACCCTCTTGCTCTGATTGGTCATAGAACTGGCCTATTGCATGCAGGAACAGTTTGAACGAAAACAATTGAATCCACCCGCAGGCTTCAGCTCTGTCAATGGTTCGATTCCAGACTATACAATTCGTGTATAGTTTGGCCTGCCAGGCTAGTAAACTATTGCATGATTTTAAAAAAAAATAAAAATTTTTGTAAAATAAATGTCTCCGTTTTGAATGTCTGGGGTTGCCAGAAATTTATGAAGTTAAAATGGGGTCATGAGCTGAAAAGGGTTGGGGACCATTGTATTTGAGTATTGTTTTGAGGTCTGTGACACTATACTGGCCAGACATCTTATTTTGCAAACACTGGAAGAACAAAAATCCTCCGACTCATCAGCCTCTGTTGAAAGACATTATGCAACACTAACATCTGGAGAAAATCAAAATTTCACTAAAAGATAATGTAAAGTTATTTTACTCAATTTAGCCACCTTTTATAGATTATATAGTACTAAGTAAATGGGGGCAGACACACATCATTATTGTCATTTCAATAAAGAAAAAAATGTTTTTAATTAATTGCAAACAAGTCACCGTAGTTACAAGTCTTGACCTATTCAATATTTTGGAACTCAAAATACATTTTCTTTTCTCCATACTCAACTTAAAAAAAACAAAAAACTACCAAACAAACTATGTCTTATAATGGTTTTAAAAGCTCCAGAAAATGGTAATGACGAGACAATTTAGACATACATGTCAAAAATGAATTCTCACCCTAAAACTTGCAGGAATATAATGTCCACTTTACATCATCTGTAAACACAACACCAACAGAGATTTTGATGTTTTTGATTTTGTTTTCTTATGACTGACTACAGGAATAAAAGTAGTTTGACTGTCCATCACCACTAGAAATGAGTAAACTCTGAAGACCACAAAGTCGCTGAAAATGATAAAAAAAAAAGACCAGTATGAAGTCCTTGAACTGTTTTTTCGCCCAAAGCATTGAAAAATCCAATCATGCAAGCATAAGCAAAGTGTAAAGGGAAAACGGTATTGATCACAGTCCTTAAAATCAAGTCTGACTGCCTTTGATATGACGACTAAAAAATCATTTACCATGACAGTCACAGTTGCACCAGTTCTTTCAGTCAGATAAACTACAATCCTTTAATCTGTGGCTGAGAATTTTGATTGATTGGTTAAAACCCACTTAGGGAATGTAATATTGAGCAAAAAGAACCCGGAATCAAATTAAGAAGCAGAATAAATTGAAAACAGAACTAAATATAAGCAAAAATAGGAACATATGGGTGTGTGAGCCCAGACAAAGAAAACCCCTAAGACTTTAATTCCACAAGAAAAGATGGATAGGCCACATTGATTCCTATGCATCTTTCACCTGCATCAGATACTGTACAAATTGCCTTTTGTCGATTCGTAATTATATAGGTGAATGATTTCCTGGCAAAGCCTCTCTACTGATAAAATGTACATTTTTGCTGATGCCTGGGTTGGCCATGCAGAAAGCACATGGGAGGCTTGATTCTAAATAAATGAAATAGGAGGGGGTCTTTCTATTACAGAAGTGTGAATATCATCTTAATGAAAAATCTCAGTGAGTTCAAGCGGGCGGAGCTATGGATGGATTAGGTTTGATCTGTCTCTCTTAAAATGATGGATGCTGGATTGCGTGCACTTCAAATCCTTTAATGTATATGCACTGATAAATGTGTGTCCCTTTAGCTTTTTCAGTCACATGAGCAAATTGTCTGGAGAAAACATTACATAACATTGTTTACCATGTTCATTTTTGTCACCCTCCAACAGACTGACTTGCTTTCTTCTCCCACCGTGTGTCTTCAACTGGAATTCTTCTGGCTTGTGTGTGCATTTGCAGGAGAGACAGAAAAATGGCAAAAGAAACAGTTCTCACTTTAGCACCCGTTCTCCCACATCCACCTCAGGTGAGCTCATGAAGTCTACCTATTGTCATGGCAACGCTGACATATTCCAATTCAAGTGTTAAAATCATAAACATTGCTATGAATATTCAACTGCCTGAGCTACCGTTTGGAAGTTAGAAGGTTTATATTTTGGCATTATCAATTTCGGAATTTTTGGAACCCCAACTAATTATTTTTACACAAAAGGAGAAAAGCTCAAATCTGTGGGAGCCTGAGAGGTCAAAGGTGAGCTAACAGAAACTTCATCAAGCATTGTCTGAGCCATGTTATCATCTTGTTGACCTGTCTTTTTATTAGTTGAAGTAAAACTCTAAAAGCTTGGTACGGCAGGTTAGTGACCTGTCATACATATCTGTCGATCAAGTTCCAACATGGCAGTCCCATAAGAAAAATGTGTGGCTCATTTGTTCTTCAATCTCATCTCTTGAAATCAATTTGAGCTTCTCATATTCATATCATTCTGTGATCATTTGTGTCTGAAATACTTCTCCTAAGGGTCCATTAGGAGCAAGAGATAAGATAAAGAGAGACAAGACGTCACTGAGACTGAGGAGGTTGAGTTGAGAAAACCATTTCAGCAATACTTGAGAAGTGGGATCAGTAGAGGAGATCTCATAATTGTATGCCCCTGATCTCAATTATGTCTTGGTTATTTTAAAGGAGAATTAAAGAGCATAACATGAGATTAATCTGAGACTTTTGTGAGACAAATCTGAGAAGTATGAGCCTAAAAAGCGATCTTGTTATTGTCGGTCCAATGTCTCTTCCATGTCTCAATTACTTCTCCTAAATGTCTTATTAAAGCTATATATGAGAATGATATCTGAGCCATATTTGAGAAATATGAGATCAAATTGAGACTGTAATTTAAAGCTTAATTATTGTTTGTAACTAGAATTAACTGTAAAAATAAATAAATAAATAAAAACACTCAACATTGAAAAGTTTAGTACTTTTGAGTATGAACCAACAGATCACTAATAAGACATTCCATGTAAAATAGATTATACAGGAATGAAAAAGAAAATATTGACTTGAGAAAAGTTCAGTGAGAAGCCACTTTCACACAGAGATCCCAGAAAACAGGTGAGATGGTGATCCCGCCTTTCTTCCACCAATGGCTGATTTCCACAGCCAAGACAGAGGAGTAACAGAGGTGAGACAGGCTGGACTTTTACACAGCAGACCTGTGTTCTAGAATCCAAGGAGCAGTGACACAACACAGTGTATAGTGTGATGTAGAACTTGCGTGTCAGAAATATCCTTTCACTTTTCCACAAACGTTAGCATGGATAGAGTCCTCTGTCCAAAGTGACGACAGCTGCTGGATCTCAGCGTCTCCTGAGTTTGACTTCTTTCTGGTTGCATTGACATGTTTGTTCACTGTACAAGACCCGCACTCATTTTCAAATCCTCCCAACGTGGGGGTTTGCACATGCAATACGTCATCAAAACGTCACACCTTGGTTGTAAGAGGTGTTCCTTTTATACAGTGATCCACCATTTCATTTACACAGATGTTGTTCCGGAATAAAGATGAAATGGAGGAAAAAAAAAAAAAAAAACCACAGAAGTGCTGTGTAAAAGGGGCTTATGAGATCCTCAACTTGTTGGAGTGCCCCCTTAAGGCTGTGAGAGGTAATACAACTTTAAGTTACTTCCACACAGCCTTCATGAGGACTGAGGTCGTTGCCCTTTGGCTCAAACACTGATGTGCAGATGGTATAGCTGAAGGTCCTTGGGGAGTCTCAAAAAAAACAGGTGCACATTCCAGGTCCACCTTGTCAGTATTTTATTAGCCACTTGGTGCATTGTACCCTCCACCAGACACGCATACAATACAGACTTTTATTGTCATATTATTGAATTATTGTACTATGTTGTTAGATTTTAGACACATGTAGCATTATTGCTCAATGTTTTGCTATTTACACTTCATTTTTATTATATTGCTACTTGCACATGTTGATGTTTTTGTAATTTGTATAAATCATGACCAAACCTAAGAAAATGCTTCCAAATTGTTCATATATTTTTTTGGTGCCAGTCTTGTATAGAAATAGGGTTGCAAATTCTTTTCCTTCTTTTCTGATTTCTTCCAGCTGGCCCATTGGTTTCTTCCTGGAGTAGATCTGAACAACTGTAAATGTCAGTTTAAATGAGCACAAGCCCCTGAAAGCCTCTTACTTTTACACTCAGCTCTTTTGTTACTGTCCCACACTAGAAGTTTGACAGAAAGATATGCAAATTGTAAGAAGCCTCCTGTATTTCCAGATGGGCCATTTCATTCATCTCTATGTGAAATGTATTATCTACCTACCCTGTAAAATGAAAGGAAATAGTAGGATTCACAACACATTCCTGAGTGAATTGCTCTGTAATTTTGTGCATTAATTAATGTACAGTAATGGGTGTTGTCTTCCTTCCTGGCACTTCGATGTAATTTTCCAAGGGTAAAATGAAGCCTTGATAAGCCACAGAAGGGAATGGTGTCTCTGCTGTCTCGTATTTTCCTATCAGGGATCGTGGGGAAGGGGTGGGGGGGTGGGGGTGACCCCCAGCTTCACCACAGCTGACACATCTTCAGATATTAAAAGATTATGCCGATCAAAGGTTACAAAGACTGTAACAAGTAACTGAAGATGAGTCATGAACAACAGGGTTATATTTCATATTAGTTTCCTCCTGCGTTCCTTTATCTCCTGTGGTGGAACATGTTTCTAAGCATCAGTCAGAATCTATTTTGGTTGGTGTTTTTGGTTTTAGCAGGTTAGTGTCTGCATTCACGGCGTCAGTGGTGTCTGAACTCAGTTGTATTTCTTTCTGTCACTTGTCGAGCTGAGAACTCTGAAAATAAAAGTTGGAGTTCGCTCAGATATGGCTCATTAGGGCGGAGAAAGTAATCCAATAAATGAGGAATTATGGAGTCACTTCAGAAGTGGATTTATGTAGGCTTTTATCTGAAAGGAGACCAAAGCAGGAATGCCATCTGACCCATGGATGCAGATCTTAAGTGTTCCTAAAGGTCTCAAGAAAAGAAAACAATTTGATTTACTGCATTTTACTATGAATACTACACACATTTAATATACTGAAGACAGTTCTATGTGTAGATGTTACTTAGTCTGTAAGTCAACAGTTACCTTCATCCTTAAGTTTCATCCTTAATCAAATCACTATGACTCATTTCAGTCCTATCTTTGTCTCTCATTGCCATGAAAATTCTTATTTATAGGGTCACTTTTATTAAACTCACTTTTATTAGTCTTTGGTTCATTTATTTGTGTATTTGGACCCTAACAGTTAAAAAAGGGTGAATTTGAACCCTCCAGGTGCTGCAAAACTATCTTTATATTCATCTTGGCAAAACATTGAGTGGATTTCTACAACTTGTTTTAATTCCTTCCTAATTTGTTACGTCTATAACTAGTTACATCACGACATTTTTACATACAAGGTTAAGACTTCTGACAAACATTTCTCTGAGTGCGATATAAATGTTTCTCAGTTGTAGTAAAAACTGAAAATATGTCCAAACTTCAAGTAGATTACCTAAAATGTTCAGTTGTTGGCTGAATGGGACAGAACAGCACAGTCAACAACCTGGAGGGGGTGGGGCCTGAAGAGGCTCATTTGCATTTAAAGGGCCATTGGCCATTGTCATTACTCGGAAATAGTGTTGAAGATGGACCTGTGGAGTTGAATTAATGAAGAATTCAGACCCAAGTATAGCATTTACAGTTTATGTAGAGCACAGGGAAATCTTTTAAAATACATAATTCCATCAAAAAAAAAAAAAAAGCAAAATATCTCTCCTTTAAAGTATGCTTTGGATTAGTCTTACCTACTTTTTTTTTTTTAATTTAAGGCTGTCTCGATTATGAAGATTGAATACCTGCTGGATTTTTGGAACAGTGTGTCCACTGAAACATATAATTTGAATCTGGTTCTTGCACAGGTACAAATGCACCACATCACCATTACATTGAACTGAACCTTCATGTAAAGTCTTAAGGCCGGATCAATAAAGGTCCCAATTTGCCAGTACTAATTTGCCTGCACAATCTACAATTTTGCGTGTGGGGTTGAACTGCAATTTGCAGGTGATTTACAAAGATTGCTTGTTCAAATTACAACAGGATGTAAAGTCTTGGAGACCGCCCTATTTAAATGACAATTCTGCATGAGCTACTAGAGACAATACACTAGGAATTTTTTTTTCTTCCATCATTCCAAAACTGTTCACATGAGGGTGAAAAATGCTCTCTGGATCTGATTTCACCATTTTAATGTCTCCTGTTTGCGACAATAACTGCTTCCATATGTGCGCAATTCTGCATTCAAACTGTTTGCACCTCCCGTTGAGACGTGTTAAATATAGACGTAGTTTCTATGAGAAAATTTGTTTTCAGGTTTGATAAATCGCTTTGCATGTGCATGTGTGTAATGTATTTAGATTTTCTCCTACCAGCACATGCACAATTTTGTGAATATTACATATTCATTGTGTCAAACGTACTAACTGGATGCAGACACACTATTTCGCACCTTTGAAAGGCACAACCCTTAGTGCGCACTGTTAGTAAATCCTGTTTGTGTGTGTGTGTGCAATGAGTTTGCACATATTTTAATACACGCAAACCTTTAGTAGATTCGGCCTTTAGAGTGATATCTAGACATTTGGTCAGTTTTGCTACCTTTAGTTTTCTTCATTTAGTGAAAAGCAGACTTTGACCTGAGCTCAAAGGCAAAGACAGTTTTTCCCAATAATGTGACAAAGCAGTGAACGGCAACAACAATTCTGTCAGGTAAACATTGTTACATCCATCATTTCTTTTTATTTGTCTGTCCTGATTGTGATGAGTGTTCCATTTGAATACAGTCATATTGTTACATTTATGTGTTGTTTTACTTTTTATTGATGTCTCACAGTGGAAGAGGCACGTAGGGACAAGAAAAATAAGAGACAAATAAAATACAGCTGAGAAACATAATGACTAAAAACAGAAAAGTAGTAGTGCAAATAAACCGATTAAAATGCTAACTAGATTGTTAAAGTGTAGCTGGACATGAATCTTGCAGAGATATGTTTGATTATATTCTGCTGTACCGTGAAAGAAGCATTTGCATTTTTAATTTTCCGCAGATCCATCAATCGACAGTGCCTGAAGACGCCAACAAGGAAAGATTCAACATTGTGGAATAACATGGAAGTTTCAAGCCCTGCAACTAAATTCAGAAAAAGTCCTACCACCAAAATGAGTGGGTTAGACAAGAAAAACATTATCAAGAGTGTTGCAGGTTTAAGAAGTGCAAAAAAGGACACACTGGAATTTGCAACGTCCATTCAAATTGAATAAAAAGAGAAAAATGACAACTGATATAATGGATGAAAGAAAAAAAAACACAACAAAAACAGGGAGCAAAACAACCAGATAAACCAAGCAGGTACAGCACCTGGAGCTTCTGAGAGCAAAGCAAAGACTGAATTGTCAAACTTTAGCTTCACTTGAGAAGTTAATTAGCTCTTCTTCTGTCAGGATTCGTGTCTTGGCAACATATCAGCAGTCTGTAGTGGCCAAACTAAAGCAACACAATATCCAAATCTGAGCTGTAGTATGAAAACGCTCTGTGAGTCTAAGCACGCAAATAAAATATGACTTCTCAGCATCTTTTCCTCAATTCACTCCAAGTTCTTTTCAATTAAATGTAGGCCATCTGTGACAATAACTGTCCAATAAACAAGATGAAGTCATGCTGTTTATGAGTACTCTTCAGCCTGTCATTGATCAGTGTCAAACCAAATCAAATAAATAGCAAAAAATAAACCAAAGTGAACTTTACAGGTTGAATTTACACTCCAGGAAACCAACAGCAGGTGTGACTGTGCCTTTGCTGCTCATCTGGGAGACGCCCCTGGTGTGGCGCATCCTTTCCATGTGGTTCACATGGCAACAAGACCCTCTAACCTCAAGAGGTCGACCACACGGGAGTTTTGGAAAGCTGGGCTGTCAGATCCAGCAGCCACTCAGGCGTAGACTATGAGGCAGCAGGGGAAAAAGAGCAGCACACATGCACAGAGGCACAGTACCACACACACTCACTCAAATTCCAAAAATCCATCAGTGTTCCTCTCCGTCCTGCATTACTGTGCCTGATTCCTGAGCTACTTTCCTCCCTGGCAGCTGTCTGGGTGTTTTACCCAGGTTAAACTGATACTCTCAGGGGCCGGATGGGTGGCGGAGGCCCAAACTGGCAGGTGGGAGCCAGAGTTTCAAGGGATGCAATTAATCTTGATCAAAATTCCCCTTTTAGGTGTGATTAGAAACGAGCTGGGCCAGACTGAGGCAGGGTGGTCCAGGGGTGAACGTACTCTGAGACCGGGGATAATTTGTCTCGCTAACGAGGATGTAATATTGATCAGGATGCAGGCTGAGATCATACGGCACCTCGGTAACATTTTCTCCTAAGTATTGATTTCAAATATTTCGACCGGGTCAAAGCTTCAAATGATATCTGATTTTGTTCAGGACAGGTTAAGCTTTGTGAATTCCTCTTGAGTAAAGAAAATAAAATAGTCACAATAATAAACACACACCGTTTATGTTTTGTTTCAATTATTAAAGGGGGCATGTAGTACACTTGTTGTTATTTGTCTAAATTGCACAAAAGGTCAACATGAGGAAAATCAAAACCTGAGACTTTGATTCTCAGGGGTTCATTTGTAAAAACAACTCCCTCACTCCAGTATATCGTGGATCGGGCTTTAGCTTTGATTATGTGATGCATTCATCATTGCATTGTTTATGCCACCAAAAATGTTCATATTCCATCCATACTTGGATTTATTTTTTGCCAAGATCTTTTAATGCAGAGAGTCACACCACTGTAAAAAAGCACATCCTAAAGATTCTCAATGTGGTTCAGGTCGTGACTGTAAGGTGGCCAATCCATGTATGTAAATGATGTCTCATTCTCCCTGAACCATCTTTTCACACATAATCAATGACTCCTTTCATTGTCATCTTGGAACATGTCCAAGGAAAAATATTATTGTTGGAAAAACAAAGTCACTCACTATATTCAGGTAGTCAGCTGACTACATTTAATCAAACTCAGTTCAATTCAGTTTAATTTGTAGAGCCCAATACTACAACAAGGTCACCTCACTGGGCTTTACAGAATTTGTTGAACTGATAAAAAAACACAATGAAAAGCAAATAGTCAAATAATTAGTTAGTTAAAATGAAGCAAATGGATCAATGTCCCCTGTCCTTAGACCCTCCTCCTCAGCAAGGAAAAACTCCAAAAACCCAGTGGGAAAAGAGAAACCTCAGAGAGAACCACAGTGAAGGAGAGATCCACTCCCATGGGCAGACAGGCTGTAGATGAGACCAGGACTGACGGACATTCATTTACTGATGTACATCCAATCTATAAAGATGCAGTAGGGTGGGGGTACATGCAGGCGGGGGTACATGCAGACAGCTGAGGGGGTACATCTAGTCAGAGGAGGGGGGAGGAGGTCCATCCAGACAGGTAAGGATAAGGCAGGAGGTCCATCCACACAGATGAGGGTAAGGGAGAAGGTCCATCTAGATAGGTAAGGGTAAGGGAGGAGCTCCATCCACACAGGTGAGGATAAGAGAGGAGGTCCATCTAGATAGGTGAGGGTGAGGGAGGAGGTCCATCCACACCAGTGAGGGTAAGGGAGGAGGTCCATCTAGATAGGTGAGGGTAAGAGAGGAGGTCCATCTAGATAGGTGAGGGTAAGGGATGAGGTCCATCCACACAGGTGAGGGTAAGGGAGGAGGTCCATCCAGAAAGGTGAGGGTGAGGGAGGAGGTCCATCCACACCAGTGAGGGTAAGGGAGGAGGTCCATCTAGATAGGTGAGGGTAAGAGAGGAGGTCCATCTAGATAGGTGAGGGTAAGGCAGGAGGTCCATCCACACAGGTGAATGTAAGGGAAAAGTCCATCCAGAAAGGTGAGGATAAGAGAGGAGGTCCATCAAGATAGGTGAGGGTAAGGGAGGAGGTCCATCCAGAAAGGTGAGGATAAGAGAGGAGGTCCATCTAAATAGGTGAGGGTAAGAGGGGAGGTCCATCCAGAGAGGTGAAGGTAAGAGAGGAGGTCTATCTAGATAGGTGAGGGTAAGGGAAAGGTCCATCCAGAAAGGTGAGGATAAAAGAGGAGGTCCAGGGTCACAGGTCATGACAGGGCACAGATGTGTCACCTCAGGCCCCATCATCATTGGGCCTCAAGCAGCTACATCTGAAACAGTAGCCACTCATCCAGATGGAAGAGGGGGAAAGGGATGCCCGGTGAATAGTAGTGAACAGACTAAGCTTGATATTATAAAGCATTAGCAAATTAACGGACACATACTGTTGCTGAACCTAGACCTGACCAACCGAAGCAACCACAAATCATAACACTGCCCCCACAGCCTTGTATTGTTGATGCTTGGCATGATGGGTAATCGTTTCATCCACCTCTGTTCTCATCATGATGCACCTATCTGTACTACTCAGACCACATGTATGCCTTTTATCAAATTGATGGTTGGTTAAGAAATAAGAAGCTACTCTCTGTGTCAGTTAGGGTTAAAGAAATTAAAAGTAGTTAAAGTTGTAGCTGAAACATAAGAATCGTTGCAGTTATTATTGAAATCCATGTGTGTGTGTGTGTGTGGGGGGGGGGGGTTGGCCAGGCTGTGTATTATACAACAAACACATGTTGCACTTAAGCTTCCATCAGTAACCAGCTGTGTATTCCATGAATAGCAGAGACACACACACACACACAAAAAGATGTAAACAACTCTCTTCAGTTTCCGACCAACGGCAACAAGCAGATAACTAAAACCAGATAAGATTTGTGGTCATTCATAGCATCAGTTCTCATTCACTTTAGAGTCAGACTTTCAGATTTGTTCCGAACATAAACTGTGACAAAGTGAAACTCCTCTAATGCCTCTGGAGATGTTCGAAAAATGGGTGCTAAGAGATAACAGATGCAGTGTTATCGTACTTCAGGAAGGGCTGGCTAAAATGGGCCTGAGGCTTCACTGAAAAGGTTAAGTTGGAGGATTTGTACATGCTCATATATGTGTGAAGTTTGTGTGGAGTCTGTTCTGTGCTGATTATACTATTAAGATTTACTCACATCCACGATTACAATCACACACACACACACAAAAACAATAATTCTGAATAGTGCCTGGGATTTTCCATGAAATGTTTCCTCTTAAGTTCTCCAGTGCTTCTTCCCTGCTCAGTGTAACAGTCTGCAACACTAAAAGCTGCTGTCTCAGAAATGTAGTGAGCTAATGTCAAAAAACATCAAGTTCCAAACACAACTCAGACTCCATTAAAGTTAACATAAGCACATGAGACGTTGAGTCTGTAAAGGTACAGTGTGTAAGATTTTTATAGTGTCTTTTCCAGAAATCAGTCTAATCATTGATTATAATTGAATAAAACAGTGCTCAATCAGCCAAAAAACCCCAAACTGTTCAATTATATTTAACCCAGAAAATCCCATAGAAATATACATAGCGTGGGTTCTACTAGGCACCAGCCATTATCAAAGCCATTTTTTCCCTACATGAGGCCACAGAGGACAAAAATAATCAAGTAGCCGCCTGCAGAATGGGGCAGGCTTCTCTTAAATGTTTTCACATTCACCACATGAATGGTTTTTATTCATTTACATTTAACTCATCATTCAGTGGATTTTGGGAGGTTGTGGAGAGGAAGTATTCAAAAATTGCAAAAGTGTCCCAAAGTGCCAGCCATTAGGTAAGCGCAACACCGGAACAGAGAAATTGCATTCATTCAGGTATTTACTGCCACCTAGGGTAGGGGAGTTACACACTGTACCTTTAAGATTCAATATCTCTTTGTGCTATGAATATTGCAAAGATTAATATATATGGACCTGGAAATACGTCTAAAGTCTCCATTTATGGTCTACTTTGACTGTTGTTTTTGTCTAGTTTTTCTTGATGCTGAATATCTTCATGATGTTTGTAGCTGCTTATAATAGAAAAATGATCAATACATTCCAGACTTCATGTTGTTTTTCAGATGTTTCATTCAAAAACAAAAACTGAGCCAATCCAGACAGAAGAACTTTGTGTCAGATCACCTTCACCACTTTGAATCCGTATCTTCCTCTGCAGTAAAGGTTCTTGATCGTCATGAGGTGAACTTTTCCACAATGATTCAGAGTGAATTCATGCCAACAGCATCAGGCTTTGATCACAAGACAACCGATGTATCGCTCATTCACAAAAGTGCAAAGATAGGAAGGAAGAGTGGCACGGGGATCTGAAGCCAGTATTTTCAACAATTAATAGGACGTTCTACATCATTAGTCTGGGTAAGCATTAATAAAACGGAGTGTTTGAGTAGGCCACGAGAGATCATTTAAATGCAAAAGAGCCCAGGAGCCCTGAGCAATCTATTTCACAGAGCTGAATGTAGACCAACGGTTTGATTCATAATCTCCTAATAATGACTTTGCTGTCAGAATAGGTGTTAAGAGTCAGATTTCACCCAAACTTTGTTCCCATCATGCTGCAGTACCTCCTTAAATTGAACGAAAAAAATACAAACAAAATACAAACACCACTACAACACAAAAATAATTAGAGATCAGATTATTATTATTATTGCTGTTATTATTATTATTATCCATTCATTTTCTATACCCGCTTTATCCTCACTAGGGTCACGGGGGTCGCATGGAGCCTATCCCAGCTACTTA
>JAQQZY010137452.1:0-19171 GCA_030068375.1 Ostorhinchus rueppellii | reverse complement strand
TTATTATTATTATTATTATTATTATTATTATTAATAATAATAATAATAATAATAATAATAATAATAATAATAATAACCATTTTCAAATACAGGTGGATTACCATAAAAGTGATGAGTCCAGCAAAAAGAGGTAAGATGTGGATGGTTATACCAAGTGCATTATGTGTTCAGTTTTGTTCCTTCCGAGTACATAAACATTTCACTCCACCCAGGTTTCCAGTGAGTCGCTCTGGCAATAATCCAAGTAGAGTAAAGCGGGTGGTGTCATGTAAGAGGAAGACCCATCACCTGACTGTGATTCGGAAGAAGCAGCTTGGACCTGGAAGGACTTGTGATGCAGCAAACAAGGAGAATGAGATAAAATGCATGCAGGACATGCAGCAGGAGATGATATTTGACATGGACCCGTGGGATTTCCCACTAAATGTTGATGACAACCACAAGACTGGTAGAACTGGTTCTGAACAGAATGACTACAGTACACTTGCAGAGGTTTGAAATAACACCACAGTCTTACTTCAGTCGAGAGTCTGTACTTTGTGTTATGATTGTTTTGCACTTTGTCATGTTTAGCTAACACTACTTAAACCTGATCATATTTTTTCAGCTTAGGAGGGATCATAACTTAATGACAGATGTGCTCTTTGGAAGAAATCTGAGACTGAAAGTGGCTTTCACATTGTGGCAGAGAAATTTTGGAGAGCTGCTGACATACTTGTTAAGGTACATGTGCGTGGCTCATTTCTGAAATGTCACATGCTTTAGGGTTATTCGTATTTCAACATTACATAACTGTCTTTGTGCAGAATTCAAGACGCTGGTGTGTTTGTTGATTTTCTCCCACTGATAAGCAAAAGGTAAGGGCTTTGCAGTTTTCCTTAAGCCATATATGGTGATAATGACAACCTTATTACTTAATTTAATTCTTACAGCATTAATGATGATTCCTCCAAGATTTCCATTGGCTGCTGCGTTGATCTCTTTCCATTAGTCCGGAAAGTACTCTCAACTCCATATGAAGAGTGAGTATTCCTGCTTATGTCATTTGTCAACTGATTGTGAAATGCAAGAATTATTGAAAAATATGAATCTTGATGCAATAAAGAGAAATGCAGAAAAATAGGCTAATTATAGCAATCAACACTTATTTTTTCAGGTATATTATTGTTGGGTTGAGGTGGATATATTCAGTCTTGAAAAACTGGTGGGAGGAACTAAAAGCAAGTGGTTCCAGTGGATCACCTAAAGTTGCATTGGATAAGTAAGTGTTGCAAAGTTTTGTCTTCTCATTAAAAATATGCAAATCAGAAAAGATGAACCAAAATGACATAAAGCCAAAGAATATAAGCTTGTCTATTTAATGAACCAGTAATGACTTCATTGCAGGAATTTCCAGGTCTTTAATCAGTATCTAATGGAGTTATGGCAGCAGGAACCCTTACTGAAGTCTGTTTCAGGAACTGCAGGAGACATGGCAAAGGTCAGTGCTGTTTGAATAGGGTGTAGCCTTTGTGTTATCACTAAAAGTGCAGTGAAAAACATTACCAGCCAGAGCTTCATCATTCTGTTTTCCTTCAGGTCATTGATTCTTTCCTGTCTCAACTAAACTGACTACAATGAAGACAAACGGACCTTCTTGTGGAAACAGGTTTAATGAAAACTCAGTAGAGCTATCTTCCTTTTCAACTCATGTTTTTTTATATATCCCGCAGCTTTCCTAAGATCGCTCATTTATTGATGCATATGTCAAGTAGAGCAATTTATTCAGCTGAGATGGTGCAATATAAATATCATGGTTTGACAAGTATATTGTCATGTGTTTTCATTGACCAGTTGGTTGCTGTAATTATCAGTAACTCAGTCATTTCAGCCAATCATGTTACTAAATGTAAAAATGAACCGACTTAAATGTATGTCTTTAAATGTTTTCAATTTTGATGAATAAATTTTTGAAAGTAGTTGCGATTGTGATTATAATTAGGTGATGCAACCCAAACAAATGATGTAATTAGGTCCTTGTAAAGGACTCAAAGACAATCGTGCACATCTATTGAATAGTACAAACTGTGCTCTACACTTTACTTCAAGTGTAGCGGAATGTAGCTGTCACATGATCAGAACCATATTTTAGGTAACCTGCTTTGATTGAGTCTCTCAGATGGACTTCACCCTCATATGGTCTTGAAGTGATTTAAATAAAGGAGAGATATGGCTTTAAACAGCTCATATCTCTCCATTCTCATGCGGGCTTATCTGACTTGACACAGATAAGTAGGAGATAGGTGTCTGTCTCTGTGATGTGAACCTGAGGCTGAAGTCCAGCTGTGACTGGGCAGAAGCTGTGACAGAGAACCGGTAATTCAGTGAACTCTGAATCTGCACTCAGTGGTCGACCGGCTTATTTGCATTCTGCTTTTCATTCAGTAAGCAGAAGGGAAAAAACATTCTTTTATCTTGTGTTGCCTCATACAGGTGGCTCTGCTGAAGGTAAATGTATACTTTCACCATCGCTTTATTTTATGTATTTATTTATTTATCCTAGATACAGCTTTGTTAACATGTTTCTCCTTTAATTTAACAAATACAAAAACCATTGTACTGTGGTAACAAAACACTATCGGTCTAATAGCCAAAAACAGTGAAGGATGAAGTGTTGCTGGCTGCTGGCAGTACTACTGCAGCTGCTGCTGAGTGTGGCTGGAGTAGACATGGAGCATCTCCAAGCTGAAAACCTGAATCTGCTCTCCCCAGATCAGCACAATTTAGTCCTCAACCATGGAATGAGAGGTAGATACAGTATATGCATTTTTATACTTCCATTTTTATTTTTTTCTGTTGTTTTCATTATGTTCTATGACTGTACTTTGTGTGTGAGAGAGAGATGAAGTCATGTAAAGGCTAAATTATTATTACACTTATCTCAGATTACCTACAGAATGTGGATTCTCTGTGGGTGGGGGTCAAATTCCATGCCTTAGAATCAAATTTGCCTGGTGACTCATTCATGATGTCCCATGAGGTGATTTGTATATACTGGTAAGACAGATTGTCAAACAAACAGTTGTAATAGTGTGTCATTCGATCAAGGTTTTATCATGTTTACCCAGGGGGCATTGAGAAACAGTGTTGTGTGCACTGTTTCCATCATAACGTAATCAATTCATGACAAACAAAAACCTTCCTGGGTTTTATTATGATTGCTGTATTAACATTTTCTCCTTGTCATTCTGTAGTTTAAATAAATACAATTTCTTATGATCAGTGTTAATCACAAGAAATGCTTTATATGATGAACAAAGAGAAAATATTCTGCTTCCAGATACCTCTTTGGAGTAAGTAAACATCTGTGTGTAATTACCCTTTTTGGGGCTAATGTGTGCATTTGCTCTACAGTGCTGCCCAGAGACTGTCATGAAATGTTAATGACCTCTTCTGGTCAGGCCAGAGATGGAGTGTACCTCATCCAACCAGGAGGCTCCCCCATCGTAGCTTACTGTGCTATGCAGGAGGGAGGCTGGACCGTGGTGCAGCATATCACTGTCAACAGCACTGTCAACTTTGACTGTACCTGGGCTGAGTACAAGCAGGGATTTGGGGATGTCACTGGAGATCACTGGCTCGGGAATGAATACCTTCATCAGCTCACCCGTGGCCCTGGGCGATATAAGCTGGGGGTTAAACTAGTGGACTGGGATGCTGTCACTAAGATGGGAGAGTATGATCCAGTCCTGGTGGAGGGGGAGTCGTCAGCATACAGGCTGAGGCTGGGGTTGTTTCAGGGCACAGCGATAGACGCCCTGACTCTGGATACAGAAAATTACCTGCATGACAACCAAAAGTTCACCACTAAAGACAGAGACAATGACAACTACTTTCAGAATTGTGCCAAATTGGAGTTCCAGGGGGTGGCAGGAGGGGGCTGGTGGTATGACGCCTGTGCCGGTGCCAACCTCAATCGCAGAAATGTCATTTATTGGCAGAAGGACTGCAACAAGGAGAGGCTGTGCAAGTATGCATGGATGATGGTGAGACCATCAGATACATTTAAACTGATTCCCAGTGGAGACTGTAAAAAGGATGAGCTCTAACGCCACTGTTTTGGATGGTTTGCATTCTGAGACACTTGGATTACCTGTGAAGGATGATGTTATCTAGTTTTTAGGGTTTCTATTCAATTCACTGTGTCACACTTCTCTTCCTCAGTAACGTTAAACCTATTTCTATTATTAGTCAGTTAATCACGTTTTATTCATAAATGCATGGACATAATCACGAAATACAAAAAGAAACAACACAGTATAAAAATGCAGTACGGTTTTAGCTTTAGCTTTCATCATACATCATGTCAATATACAAAGCAAAGCATCTCTTTCATTCTCATTTTGCAAGTGCAGATTTCTGGTTTATCACAGTTACAACAAAGTGTGTCTTGACAATATAGCTTATGACACTTGTAAAATATCTTTTGCATGTCATCTTCCATCCAATGCATACAGATATATGAAAAGAACATTTCACAAACAGGATTTTTTCTAACCACAGTATGTTACAAGTTTGCCAGAATACAGTGAAGATAACATGGTAGTAATTCGGAAAAAACAAATGAAATTTCAAATCAGTGCTGAAAAACACAATATCCTGAGGATGATGAGTAAAAAACAATAATAAACAGTATCTGCTCTTAAATCCATCTCTTTTTTCCTTATGAAAATACTGTCATTCTTTGTCAGGTTGGATATGAAGTCAGTTTGGAATCAGTCATATATTCAGTTCAACCTTGTTTTTGTTTTTTTTTTCCTTTTTAAAATGATTTTCACTGAAATAGACAGAAATGGCAGAGAAGTGTAACAATACTAAAACTGGATCAATCATTGATCTATAAATGATAACATGGCACAAATTTAAAGGCTTTAATTTCAAGTTACAATCTTGACTCTGCAAGCAGATTCTGACGCAAGGACAACACTTATTAGCCCTTCAAAATAAAATAGCCATTAAGATATACTCCTCAAAACAAACACAGTACTCACAATTGATAAAACATTTGCATGTTAAAGACATTTTTTTTTGTGTCAGAGCATCTAGTAGCAGGAGGACACTGGCAATTTTTAACACTGCTTGAACAAAAATACTGCGGTTAAAATCATTTCACCATCATTTTCAGGTATCAAAATGTGCACCCTGGATACAAATGGTATAATTTGGAGTAATCTGTGTGCTGATCTCTGTATTTGTGCATGAATTTTAGGAGAAAATATTGATAACAATAATATTTAACAACCTTTACAATGCAATTACTGATGTGATGGTCATTTCAAAGCTTCCATTAAATAACACACAATAGCGTACCAACTGATTAATGAGCAACACGTGTAATTGTACCAGATGCTCAGTGTAGTATTTTTACTTTTGATACCACCTCACATGTAGAATTCATGATCATAAAGCCAGTACACACATGTACAGCCACTGTCATACATCAGCATAGAAAAATAATTCATGTTAGTTTGGAGCTGACCACTGGGTTTTGTCCATACCAGTAAAGTTTCTCTTCAATCCTTTTCTTCTTCCACTGGCAGAGTAAGAGCATGCGGAAGGTCTTTTGGAAAGTCTTGTTACAAAGGGCATAGCACATGGGGTTGACAGTGCTGTTGACATAGCACAGCCAGTAGCCGAGGTGCCACAAGGAGAGAGGAATGCAGTCTGAGCAGAAGGTGGATATGAGCACCATGATATTATATGGTGTCCATGTCAGGATGAAGGCTAACAGGATGGCACTGAGAGTCTGAGCTGCTTTCCTCTCCTTGATCAGCACCATCCTCTTCCTCTTGGTGATCTGGTTCTTCAGCGTGACGTCTATGGGTTTGGATGCTGAGGAGGTGGATGGAACACTCATGGACTCAGCGGAGGAGAAAGTTGAAGACGTCATTTTGGTGTCTCCATTTTTGCTCTGGTGCTCAGTGTTTTTGGACACAGGTTTGAACTTATAGGACACACACTTACCGCTTTTCTGGGAATTACTTTTGGGTGGTGTTTGGAAGAAGCTGTCCTCGTCGTAGCTGCTGAGTTGCTCATTTTCACTGCCCACTGCACTCTTGCTGGGCTCACATGCCTGGTTCCTGAAGGTGGGCTGGAAGCCTCCAGGAGACACAGGCCTGTCCTCGTCCTCTGAGGAGGCGTAACTGTTAAAGCTGGTCAGCTGACCTGCTTTGGACCACTCATCGTTGGTGGTGGCTGTTGACTTAACAGCATTATTTCTGCTAGATGACGACCAAGAAGCTTGATTCCTGTCATGTGAAGTCGACCTTAGTTTACAGCTGAAGCAGGACCTGATAATGGTCTTCTGAGGCTGGCTTACCCCAGGGTCTGTGGAGTAGGTAATGCCCTGAAGCTCTGCCAGATCCTTGGTCCTCTTCTCTGTCTCCTTGTAGATTCGACAGTAGAGGATTGTCATGACTGACACAGGGATGTAAAAGGCTGCAATCGCTGTTCCAAATGTTATCACAGGCTCAGAAAAAAACTGAATCTGGCATTGCCTCTCAGGGACGGTTCTTTTTCCCACAAAGTACTGCCAGCAGAGGATAGGTGGTGCCCAGAGTATAAGAGACACCAGCCAGGCCAGACCTATCATGATGCCAGCTCGTTTTGGAGTCCGTTTGGCTCTGTAGGTCAGAGGTCTGGTAATAGAGAAATATCTGTCAAAACTAATCACCAACAGGTTCATAACTGATGCATTACTGGCTACATAATCCAATGCCAGCCAGAGGTCACAGGCGAGATTCCCTAAAGCCCAGTAGCCCATCAGTATATAAGAGGTATACAGATTCATGGAGAAAACCCCTATGATAAGGTCTGCAGCTGCCAAACTCAACAAGTAGTAATTATTCACTGTCTTCAGCTGACTGTTGACTTTAAAGGAGAGCATTACCAGGACGTTCCCGACAATTGTAATGAGGCTGACTATGGCTGACACCGTCGCTATTGTGATCACCTCCCAGAGACTGTGTGTGACCAGGTGGATATCCATTGTACTATTTACAGAGGAGTTTAGTCTGTTGTCTTCTTCCATTGTCCTGTGTTTATTGGCATTCAGATGCGACAAGACAGTCTGGGTTGGTCATTTTCATGGAGCTGTCCTGAAAAGAGAGAAAGAGTGGGTCAGAGTGTTTATCTCTGCAATGAGAAGTACCCATTCAGTGCCACTAGATGGCAACATTTCTGCATGTTGACAAATGTACACCTCCAGTGAAGTGACATTTTTTTTGCTTTTAAAAACTCTATATAAATTCTTCTCCCAGAGCAGAAAACAACAGCATAACATTTTTTACACACTTTCTATTATTTCTATTTCCCTTTTATTTGTCACTTACAAATATTGAACAATGTGATAAAGCTTTTCTTATCAAGAAGTTCACACAATAAGATACACCTCATGTGAGCATACCCATATGGAGTGTTTTAGGCAAACTCTGGAAACATCTGTGGCACTTTTTTTTTTTTTTAAATCCAGGTCATTACGTAATCTTATTCCTTGCTCTACATCTGTGCTGTTATATTTATAGTGAAGTTAAGTCAGTTTACAGTTCACTAAGGCCATTTTATTGTATGAATGAGAAAACATGACATTTCATTCTGCTAAATTCCATATATAGTCCATCTAAATCATTATTTCTCTGGTCCATGGAGTCATGTGTCCTGTGATCTCTGCCTGCCCAAAGAAAGCAGCATGTCCTCTGTGCTCTGTGTAACAGCTATCCAGCTTTTGTGTCATTGTCTCCTACATTAGATTTAGGTATTAGGTATTAGAAACACATTCTTGCCTATTTTCTGTGGAAGTAAAGGCTGCATGTAGAGCAATGTGATTTATAGAGAGAATAAAAATATTGTGTAAAAAGTAAAGCATTTATGTGCCCCACTTTGCATTTTATCAAGCAAATGCTCTGTCTGTGTCTCAAACACGTTGACAGCTTGCTTGTTGTTCAAATGTTGTTCAAATCTTTCTGCAATACATACATAATTCCTAAGAGAGGCTGCTCTAAAATATCTAACATTTGCTGTGTGCAGAGCTCTGAGCAGATTTGTATTTATAGACAATTTGTGAAGAAACACTTCACAAGACACAAGACTGCAGGGCATTTTTCCTGTTTTGCCAATCACTGCCTTCTTGTCTTTACTAAATTAGGTTTGAACATATTGGGGGATTATTCTAAAATAGCATTTTCATTTGCACGTGTTAGAGCCACCAGAACAACAGCTCAGCTTTAGTCACTTAGTTCATCTGTAGTAATCACATAATCACATGCGCTCTTCAGGCACCACATTTGATATGGAGTAAATGACACTGGTGGGAATCTGAAGCAGGTACAGTGTTATTACTCACACATATGTAGCCCATGAATCAGCAGAGGGCAGCCTACACTCCGCACATATGACAGGTTTAAATTATACTGGGCTCTGACACATGTCTAGTGCTGTGTATGCACATTTCACCCCTGGGTGCTGGATGTAGCAATCAATAGTGAGGAAGGATCGCTTAGTCCATCTTTCTTTTGAAAGCAAATTTAATGGTAATTTCTATAGTTCAAATCCTCTATGTTACAGCCTATGCACCACTTTTTTTTCTTGGCCTTGATAATGACTTTGACTTCATGCATAAAAGAATCGTATAAATCACCAGGACTCAAGGATTTTTTCCTTCAGTCAATAGTTATGTTCTGTATATTATTATATTAGAATGGGGTCTATTTTGGGGGGAAATCAGACCACTCGGAGCTTCTTTTTTTAATCTCAGGGTGCGGCTTCTCTTAGTGTTGTACTGTTCCACATTGTCAGTTGAGATAACAAGTTTTTACTCCTCGATGCAAGCTTTCCAGTGAGTACGCTCTTCCCTCAGGAAATACTTCAGCCAAACCGATGGCAATGGTATTTTCAGCCATGCCACTTTCCCTGCTAAAAATAAGGGGATTTCAGTGCCTGGTTATGGATCAGTGTCCTGCGTATGACCCACCTATCTTCCAATTCTGAAATTCTATGCTGAGATACTCCAGAAACTCGTGATGCCAGTTTTTCCAACGGTGATAGAAATCCACCTTCAGGAGGGAAATACACAGCCTGAGGCTATCAGTGAGGAACAACAGTGAACTCAGGGTAGCTCACCTCAGCAGAGAAAATCCGCCTCCAATTGAACCTTCGGGCCAATGGGCAGAGCTAGCAAATTAACACGGAAGCCCTAACAGACACCTCAGCAACTGCTTTACACAACCCCCCTGAGGCATGCTGGCGGAGAAAGGAGGATGAGCAGTCAAAATGTGTTATTACCACCAGGAGTTTGGATGCACTGGCTTTACAAGATAATAAAACTCATATTCACTCTCATCACACAGACATTAACAATATAAGTCTAATCTGTGGCGGGACACCCTGTGGACTTGATCCACCAAACAGAAAACTTATTCTAACTCTTCCAAGATGATAAACTGCTCTTCACACATTGCACTGAGCAAGAAAAACAATTTTCTAAATATCAAGCCAAATAACCAGTTTTGCTCCTTGTCAAAACATGTCCCAAATGGAATAATCCAAAGAAAATAGTTTTTCTGCTTCTTTTTTTCCCACTTGATTTCACACAAGTAGGAAGTTAGTGAAAGCTCCTCTAATAGGACACATCAGAAAACTTACCCTCAGTGTAATATACTGAGTGTATGACTACCTGAACTCATTGGCATTCTTTTGACAATACCAGGTTAGCAGGAGTGCCAGTGGCAGCCTGAGGCCCACACAAATAACATTCCAGTCACCAAGGGGTTTCTCCTTCAGGACTTGTATTGTCTTTCATCTTGTAATAAAATGACATTTCTTATCACATCACTCAAACCCCCACAACATTACACAGTAGTGCAAGAGGTGCAATCTACAATTCCCTAGTAGGAACGGTTTACTTTAGCAGAACTAATACGGACTGGGAATGTTACTACTATGTCAAACACAGAAGTATCTTTTTTTTCTTTTATGTGCAACAAGTTGCTCAGCGTTGAGTTTTCTGACTTTCAGTCCAAGCTAAAATTGGACAGACTGACTCATCAGTGAAAACATTTGATGCCTCAAACAGAATTAATTAATGATGTCAAATATGGTGATTATGAAACATGCATGTTCCTGACTCAGTGGTGAGTGTGAGTCAGTAATACGTGTACATACTTAAACACACGCAAAGAATAGACTTGTTCTACCTTGTGACCTCTTGAGGTAGAACAAGTCAAGCCTGCTAATAGCATCTAAATTGAAGCAGGGAGTGCTTTAATGGTACACTCAGAACTCAGAGTGGGGGTTAAACATGGACTCTGCATCACTATAAATAGTGAATAGAGTCAGTTGTGGCCTGATTTGGGACTTTTTATCTATTCAGTCTGGTATCAAATGTGACGCACAAAGCTTTGTGATACTGACTTCCTGGCAGGAAAAAAATAGTTCTGAAAAACAAAGATAAAGATGCAGCATTCTGCCTGCATTTATTAGAATATTATAGCCAGAGGTCATTAATAGCAATCAGTGCCAAAAAGTGGTGCAGAGGAGACCAAGTTTTGGTTTCTTGCCAAGAAAGCCAAGTCTCCCTTATTACGTATACATCCTAAGAGTATCAGACGGCTTCCTGAAATATCGTGTTAGTGCAGTATACATAAGTAATGGTCATTGATCCAGTGATAAAAAAGTACCCAGTGTGTGCGTCAAGACAGAGCAGAGATCAGAACCTTCATACTGAGTGCAGAGGAGGACATGTGGAAGGGTGGCTTCCTGCAGGTCCTCTGGCAGCTGGCCATCAAATCTCCTGTGCTGCAACTCCTCGCTCTGGCCCACACCAGGCCTCCCAGTCATGCATAACCTTTTTCTAACCCTCTTCTTTAGTAGCAGTACCACTGCTGTGCACACCACAGATGAGAAAGCAAAGCATTTTTCTGGCATTTGTAGAAGATGAGAGAAAGAGAGAGAGAGAGACTCCAACAAGGGAACAGAAAACAGAGTGAAAGCAAAGGAGGCAAAGGACACCATTTGTGTCTGCGTGGCGAGTATGTATGATGTGCAAATCAGCCCAGAGCTCTTTGGCACAATAGTTCGTGCATCCTGTAGTCAGACCAGTGACCCATGGTCACGATTCCTGCATATGTGGCATTCTGAAAGAAGACCTAGGCAATGCTTGAATCATTCGAGATATCAGTCACTGAAGGAGAAAGAAAGAGGATTATAAATGTTCCCATGTAAGACTTCATTCCAAAACATGCAATCTGAATTATTCAGTAGTTTGTCAGTGTTGGTGGTCATATCTGCAAAGCAACAATTTAAAGAGACATAAAAAAAACAGATTAAGGCCCCTTTATGGTCATTCGTTTCCTAACATTTTATTTAACTATGATATTAAAACAAGGATAAATCTTAAATTACATTTCTGCTTTGTTGAAAAATGATGATCATTAGGTGGATATTACGATCTGCTTATGGACTCCACTGTAGTTCTGGCACTTGCTGAGGGCAATAAAACCTAAACACTTATTGCCTCTAGGAGAACATTTTATTAATGCCCCATCATTTGGTTAATGATGTAGCTTGACTCATTTATGTTCTTGTGTGGATGGTTTTCTAAATATGAGTCGTTGTCTGTGTCTTTGTGCCTCAAGGTTATTTGATGTTTGTTCCTAACGCATGCAATTTTCCCAGTCATGCTATATTTGTTTGCAGGACCAAAGAACTAATCTTTTTTTTTTTTTCATAAAATATACAAAACAACTGTAAAATGTACATAGTCACACAACAATAATAATTCATTCTGTAATTATTCAAACTGTTTCCTTCCCACACTAACTTTAATGAGCTTAAAATGTATTTATCTGTTAACGTACTCTGTAAACAAATGAAAGACAACCAAGTGTTGCACATTTAAACCTGACATTTCCAAGCTCATGTTTAAAATTTTACATTAAAAAAAGAAAATAAAAAAGGATTTTAATGTTGCTTTATTTGAGGGTCTAGTCATAAACTGGCTTACAATCTGGTCAGGGTTTTTTTTTTCTCCACACCTACCAAACCATTACTGTTTCAAAGAACGCATTTCCAGGATTTGCTGACAGCACCACCACCTTCCAGCAGTTGCTGTTGCACCTCACAAAATCTGTGGGGACTGGGTGGACTTGTTAAAATCATGCTTCACTGCTTAATCCTTCCCTGTTTTGTCATTTCCACTTAATCAAAGGGAGGGGAGAGGAGGAAAGAGCTTTGTGCTCTAGTCTTTTGAAGAAATATTGATTTCTTTGACCATGAATTTACAATTTCCTAAGAACAGTGTTGTTAGGAATCTGTTTATAAAAGATGGAGGGAAAAAAGGAGTAAGGAGGAAAGGGTATGAAAAAATATGACCGATCAGTCATACTAGTGGCAAACAAGTAAATATGTAGGAAACATGACGTTATCACAGCAGATATGAATCTGACGAGCACTCACTGAGCGGAAAATAGAATATATGTGAATAAATCAACAATCGGGATGTTAGATTAGTTACATGCTATGAAAATGTAAATGTTGTCAAGTTATCCTGCAACAACTTGTAGGCTTTATAATTCACCCGATATAAAATACATGCACATGCTGTTTAATAGATACTACTGTTCTATATGGAAAGTCAGAAGAAAAGAAGCACACACATCATTCCAAGAGCACATCCTCAGTTGCTTTCATTAAGGTAAAAGGCTACATTAAAAATACATGCTGAGACCTCTCAGACATGCACTTGTGCACGCATGATGCTATTTCCCCTTAAATCCAGGTCATGCCTTTGTGCATTAATCAAAAAGTGCACATTCAATCACTTATGATTCTCTAGAGACTGTGAAACCAGCAAGTGATGTTTAAAAAATACATACATACTCACAGTTTACTTTCATTAGACCTCACAGTACTCTGTTTAAGGGCAGGTTGTGTCTCCTGGTGAGAGGAAAGTTCATAGTTAATCCCTTTGTTTTTCCTCGGAAGCCTTCAGGTTAAGTGTGGCAACGTAGAAGAGGATCAAAACACAGTTGGAGAGAGCATTGAGGTGGACAAGAAATCCTGTTGACTTCACTCTTGCATGCCAGAAGACTGAGGGAAAAGTGACAGCACAAAAGAGTAGGTAGAGGAAGAAGACAGAGTAGGAGAAGGATGAACACCTGAAGACTCTGGTCATCCCTTCTTAAGAGGCACTCAGCTGAGCATCACAGTCCCCTCCAGAACAACAATCTGCCATCATCATCTTAAAACAAAAGTATCCTCAAGTTCCTGGGCATCCTTCTTCACACAGTCATAAATCAGAAGAATATGCTCACGAGCCAAAACATGCTGATGTGAAGGAAACTTTTTCCGTCTGGTCTGAGCTGAGCTGGAATAACTGTGCTGCCTCTGAGTCAAGTTGAGGCAGAATGTCACTGAGAGGCTGCCTGACGCCTGAGCCAACTCACTGCCACTGCAAGTGCTGCTGCTGCTGCTGCTGCCGCTGTATCTACTGACAGACACAGATGTAGCTGACGCTAGCTAGCTGGGAGGAGAAATTCCCATAGGGCAGAATGGTTCATCATGTTTCAGGACAGTGAGCATGCTGCTCAGTCTACAGAGTGTGAGAGGGATGGAGGGGAGGGGATGAGGGGATGGAGGGGAGGTGCTGTGGGTGCTTCAGGAGGTTCATTTTTGAAGGTGTGGGGGTGGGAGGTGGAGTGGTTGTGGTGATATTTAAGGTGGTGGTAGTCAGACCATTCAAGCCAAATGTTGGTGTTTTTTTTAGTGGTAATATGTTTATGCCGCACAAATCCTTCATTACCACTAATGGCATGTCTTTTATCTGTGTTGAACAGAAAAGAGACAGTGACCCTGGTTATCTTCAGCCCAGACTCCCTCAGTGTTTGATCAGTGTGGAGTGTGAGATGGTGTCGCTATCAGCTATCTCATCCACAGACCATAAAACAACACTGCTGCCTTTGTGCTCACATGGTAGAACACTGACATGGCTGGGCCAGATAAGGAGACCACTGATGTGACAGATGTTTTTTTTTTTTTTTTTCACTGGGACCTCTGTGTGTGTGTTTTTATGTTCGTGCTTGTGTATGTACACCACTGCCTGTCATTGTGGAACGATTTGCTTGGCATTTGGCGACTGTCCTGGGTGGGTGTTAAGGTCTTATATGTTTTAATCCGGATGATGGGTGCTTATCTGTCCTATGAGCTCCCACCGAATCACCAAAGACAAACACTGATAACTTCAGTTATATCTATTATATTACCCTCAGTCGTCTAGGTTTTGTCACTACAGGAGAGAATACTGGGAAATAAAGATTAAAAGGAGATGTATATCAGTTACGGGTCTTAAAATAATGTTGAGTGTTTATATGGATGAGAGTGTCTGATTTTAGTAGGCAAAATGAAGGCTTCAGAATAGCATGGGCAGGTGTAATGTGTGATGAGTAAATACAGTAAATGATGATGCTATGACTATGATGCTCATAGTGACAAGGCCAAAAATATGATACTTATTTGGTGTATTCTTTTCTAAAACCACTGCTTAATTTTATGAAATTCTAGGACTATGTAGTCATGTAACTATTCTCATAAAACTGTGCACTTTGCCCCGTAGAGCAGACGGCACTGGTTAGCACATAATAGATAGTTGATACTCTCTCATATGTTATATCGACATTTGTCATAATGCAGCTCTCACCCTGAAATGATTTTGCTAGTGGGTCAGAGCTATATGCCAATGACATGATTGATGTGTTTCATGAAAATCCTGCCACGTTTGTTCCACAGAGTGCTGTATATTCTCACCCACCCCTCCACCTTCCGCTCTGCCTGACAGTCTAATCTAATGCCATTTCCAGGCAGCTGGCCAAAGGACAGACACCTGGCTCATCATTACCGTTGAATCGCTGACCTGCACAAAGTTTACAGCGTTGTCATACTTTTTTTATGTGACGTATTCACACATTAACACACTTGGACAAAAGCATTGGTATGCACACCCACCATCTCACACTCAATCCCACTTCACGTGCTTATTGAGTATTTTTTAGCAGCATATTGTTTATTGATTAAATCACAAATTTCCATTAGAAATAATGACAGACGTATGCATTCTAAACTTTGTAATTAAATGCACAGCTGAAAATTGATAACAGGTCAGTAACTGAAATTGAAACGGGACATTTTACACTAGAGCACTGAAATGATTTTCTACTGCACTTTACTAGTGCTTTTTCTTGCCGTCTCAGTCTTTTCCAGCTTCATCCCAGAAAGACAATAGTCACAGTGCTTCTAATGGGAGCTAATGATAACTGATGTCAGGGAAACCAGTTACCATCCACGCATCCTCATAATGTGCATCCTCAACATCACTGTATTTCCACAGGTCACTGTCTGATCGGTGCGTGCCAGTGAGAGAGATGAGATGGGGGAGGACATCCACACAGCCAGAGATGGATTGCATCTGTCCACAGTCCACAGGGGCTTGCTTATCTCCTGACCCAATTGTGCACCCATATGCTGGCAAAAATTATCAGCCACAACATAGTGTGATTCTTTCTTTCTTTCTTTCTTTCTTTCTTTCTTTCGCAGGATAAATGACTTTCATTTACCTAAACACTATCCAATACTTGGTTATTAGCTAAATTAGGGATCAGCCTTCTTCTCTACACCTGTCAAACATCCAGCAAAATAGTGTGAAACGATCAATGTCTGTCTTTGGAGTCTTCTTTCATCTACATCATCCCTGGAATGCAGTCATCCTCACACTGGCTGATTGAATTGACTCTTCTAATGTTTTTATCTCTTGAAGGCTTAGATGTGCAACAAATGTTTATTTGCCATTTTGTCTGTCCCTTCTCTTTTTTCTTCCTTCCTCCATCACCAAGCAGCAACTCCTCTTTGACAAAATGATTTGCCAGTACCTCGTAGTGTTTCAGTGGATTGACACGTCCCCCTACTGCGGAGCTTGCTTTTATCCCTGAGTAACAGAAAATGTTTTGTCTCTTATGTGTGAGATAGATTTTTACCAATCTGCTGCACAAGTACAAACCCTTTCAGATGTTTAAATTTCATTTTAATGAAATCCAATTTTAATACTTCAGTGTCCTTTGAAGAAAATTGTATTGTGTTGCACTACATGATTAGTGACAAGTTTACAATCAGGGAGTAGTATTAGTGTCACAGAGGAAAAGTAAATGAGTAAACCCGTTCAGCAATCAGCTGAGCTGGGTGGCACATGAGCTCTCTCTCCCTGTCCATAATGCAACTTTAATGTTGCCTTGACAGAAGGGATTAGGTGGTAGGCAGCTCTGATTGAGCTGTTATTGTGGACCTGTGGTTTGCAGTCCTTTAAGGACATCCAACACCGACTCCTCAGACACTCCTACGTCAACAACAATGACCTTGTCTGGACCAGAACCAGGCGATACTTCCTGTGTGAGAGGGTGTGTCCATGTTTCTTTATAGAAATGCATGGTAGGATAAGACTAATGACCCGTAAAACATGATAAATAACACAAACAAGACTTTCATTTATGTTGCAATATGAAGCAATTTGGAAAAAAAAAAATATGACAAGAGAGCTGAATTTGGCTTCTCCTCACATCATTAAATATCAAGTGTCCTTGTATTTGCAGGTGTGTGAGTGTTGCTGTGCATACTCACACAGATAATGTTTCGGACACTTGTGTATGAGATGTCCACCTTCCTATCAGGTCGTCCAGTCACTATTCATCCGAATTATTGGTGTCGAGGAAAGGTGTCAAGGCTTGAAATGAGCTTGGCCAATAATGCAGAGAATCTTATCAGCCATACCCAAATTTCCACTCTGTTAAAAAAAATTAAACACCTTTTCAACAAGGCTAACCCCAATCTGACCCTAGAGAGAGAAAGCCAGAGAGAGGAGACTGAAAATAATTGATAAAGGGTTCTGCACTCACCCGATCTCTCTCTTTCTCTCCCTCTGCTCGTCTGCCTGTCTGTCTGGGCGCTACCCAGTTATCCTTCCTGTGTCTTTTTAATTACTGTAATTCAGGACCACCCGCTGAATGCTTCCATCTGCCTCTCTGAGGTAAGGGATAGAAAAATTGCAGAGAAGGCACCATCCAACCATCAAAACAGCAGTGAAATAGATCTATCATATTAGTGATCATGCTCTGTGGAAAAGGAGCACTGTTTAACTAAAACATTTTTTTATTTTCAAGCTGATGCACAAAACAGGAGTCTGTTTGTACTCACGGTTTAGCACAGTAATGCTAAAATTACCAATGTTTTAACTTTCACCCTTGCTGAGTTCTCAGCACATCCTTCTAATCTGTTTTATACACATGCAAAGTTACAGACAGAGCATGTCCAGGGGTAAACTATCTTTCAGTTAAACACACTATCTTGGATGAATTCACAGTTTTTCATTGTGGAAGTCTACAGTACAAGCCACAAGCCATAGAACCTGCTGTTCCCTCTAATGAAAGATGACAGTTTTCTCCTGCTAGGAAGTTTCTGCAGCGATGTCTTCTACTTAGTGGTTAAACAAAGAACTAGTTTCACACTATATGGAAGCGTATAGTGTGGACATTATTAACACTTTTGTGAAGAGACAACTTTTGATCCATGCTGACATCTGTTCATCTGAAAAATTCCCTGTTCACTTGAAATCTCTGAACTAAAAGTGTGAATTCCTCTTTTGTGACCTGGTAGTAGCTTTATTCCATGTCTATCTTTGAATGAATGTTGTTTGACTTCTTATGATTTTATTAAATACATCTTGTTCATGTCTTACACATGAATCTGCTATTTGACCTTTTTTATGACACACTGCCAGGTGACTGCTCAACAGTCCATTTTCTATACTCAGTTACACCCATAATTACATCAGAATTCCATTTTTTAAGGGTTTGAGACGAAAACGTCCACCTTGAATATAAACTATCTACTGATCTAAATGGTTTCATACCTGTTGATCCACTAATCCTACCAATCCATGTCAATAATTGGTGTAAAATACAGTTCTTCATCTTTTCATGGTCATTACATATGACCATATTTGGACGTATTCAGAGGCTCTGTAGTTACCATGGAAACACTGTCATCTTCTCTAACATTGATTCACCAGTAAAACCCATGGAATTACATCAGTGACAGTAGATGGACACACTGGGTTTATGTGCAGTTAATGATATATTTAAAAACTTCCTTTTTCTTCAGTTTTATCTGTTTTTGATATAATAACCTTTGAATTTCCTGAGCTTTAATGAACACCTACATGATCAGTGAATTAAATATAGAAAATACAGGCTTTACACTGAAACATGTCAAATATAGAGGATAACATTAGAATAAATGGAGATAAATCACTTAGTAAAGGTTCAGTTGTAGGTTAAATGTGTCTGGAAGTCTCCATATAAATAGTTCCAGGTCTTTAAGGGTTAAGCTGATAGATAGGGAAGTATACAGTTAACCAAGTTAGTGACAGGGTAGCACCCAAACATGCATTTACTCAAACATCAAATGTAATACGAGGCAAATATACAATGATGTATGCATTAGATAAAGTATTAAATTAATTTGGCAAAACATTTGCAAACAGATTTTTCTGCCTTCATGGCATTTATAATCCTTTCAGATCACTTTATATCTGATTCCGAACAGAGGGAGTGGTGTATTTAATGGCCTTTTTCCTACTTCAATGTGGACCTTTGTAGCAGCTTGATAGAATAAATCTTTAGATCAAACACTCTAGCCACTGGCACGTCTTTGACAGATGTAGTCTTAAAGATATGATGGAAGGAAACTTGGGATACATGCCAGCGTTTCAGTCTGTGTGTGGACAAAGCAGACCATCTGACACGAGCAACAACACACAGTGATAAGTGAGGGCTTTAAAGTTGGTAAGAAATCTCATTGCTCCTTGGTAAACATTGTCTAATCTAAGCTTTGAGGGGATGTATGTATGTATATCACATCACTTAAGTCCAGCACTGACATAAATGGTGCAGCAACGAGTCTCTTTTTAGCCTCAAATGAAAGACAAGACTGGATTCTGATATAAATACATGGGGCATCAAATAAACAGAGATGTATAGTAACGAAGTAGAACCACTTAAGTATTGTACTTAAGTACTAAAATGCAGTATTTGTACTT
>JAQQZY010137431.1:9027-19187 GCA_030068375.1 Ostorhinchus rueppellii | reverse complement strand
TCATGTGACTAAAACAGACAGAAAAGAAAACATGGAATGCCCAAAAGCACTGTTTTTGTCAGTACAATGCCATAGATACTGATGTATGAACTGAAGTGATTTGGTTTTTGTTTTTTTTAATCAAGAAAACCTTGAAAATGGATAGATATCAGCTCTGAAATTAAACTACTATGAGCTATTTTTGTTATCATTATATTTGTTCAAACAAATGTACCTTTAGTTGTACCGGGCATTAAAATGAACAAGAAATTGAAAAAAACGAGGGGTGGTCAAATAATTTTTTTCTGTGTCCGTATATTATTATGGTTTAATGAGGATTCTCTGGACTTCTGAATTCTGCTTACGCTTGTTTTTTTTTTTTTTTTTACCATAGGGTGTGACCCACAGCTCTGTTTGTTTTGACCTGGGGTAGTGATAAAGATACAGATGGATGCTCTGAAGAAGCCCACACTTATAATTTAAAGAAGAAACACACCCACAGTTTTATACAATGTAAAAAGATATCACCAGGTTTTTGGAAATGCGGGGAAAAAAAACAATCACACCACCGACCTTTCAAACAAAGTGGTTTGGGCTGAAAGGGGGAGGCTGTTTTCACACACTCAAATGTCAAACATTATCTGACTGAAAAGAAAAAAAATCCTGCAATGGAGAGTATTAATGTCTGCTTGTAAACTGGAACATTATGGAAAATAATTATTTTAGTTAGAAAAAATAAATAGCTGATTATGAATATTGTCTTTTTAGCAAAAAAGAAAAACATGCAAGATAAAAATCAGCTGACAAAATGGGAATAATTTCTTTTGTTTGATGATATTTCAGAGCACTTAGATGAGCTTGTTTACAGAGTATTTTTCTTACCTGAGCTATGCCTCCAACAAATTTGGTCTTCACCACAACGCTGTCATCTTCACTTTTATCAAATGCTGCTTTCTGAGCTGCCTTCACCAGGTTATCTGATGCTCGCTTCACTGCATTACCAGCACCCTTTAGACACACAATATTAAAGTTAGCGTGCATTTAAATCCACAGGGACCCGGTTTCTATGTACTGTATAAATGCAGGGGTCTCAAACTAATTTTCTTTCAGGGGCCACATTCAGCCTGATTTGATTTCAAGTGGGTCGGACCCGTAAAATAAAAGCATCATAATCTATAAATAATGACAACTCTAAATTTTTGTCTTTGTTTTAGTGCAAAAAATAAACCAAAACATTAAATTATGAAAATACTTACTTTTATAAACTATCCAAACAAAAAAGATGTGAATAACCTAAAAAAAAAAAACAAACAAAAAAAAAAAAACCTTGAAACTTCTTAAGAAAAATAAGGTAATGTTTAACATTATGCCTCAACTTCTACATGTGCATCATGGATCAGATCTACAAAGACACTAAACACTTAATAACAGGCAGAAATTTGTTAAAACTCTGCTTAATTTCCTTTAGGCATTTCAGGTTGTTCATATTTATTCAGGTTATCCACATTTTATTGTTGCAGGATAGTTTGTAAATGTAAATATTTTCATAATTTAATGATATTTTTTGCATTAAAATAAAGATAAGAATTTGAAGTTGTCATTATTTATAGGCATAATGTAATGTTTTGTTTTATTGTTTTCTTTCACATCAAACCGAGAAGAAAATATGGAGTGATTATTTTTTTTGTTGGTTTTTATGCTATAATTTTACTTGAGCTCATATTGGTCTGCATGTGGAACCTGAACAACCTTGACTGGAATTTTTGGACTTTGCAAATTCATCCCACGGGCTGGATTGGAACCTTTGGTGGACCGCAAGTTTGAGACCACTGGTACAATGTACATTTTCTATCATTTTTACCTGTAGTCTCCTCATGGCCTCAGAGTCCTGGTCTGCCTTCACTTTGCAGGCCACCAGAAGCTGAGCTGTGGAGGCTGCAACCTGTTTAGCTGAAGAGATGAGCTTCTCTTCACTCGCGTGGCCCTGCACTGAGGCATTCGCTGCCTCACATAGGTTACTGGTGGCCGCCGCTACCATACGTGCCTGCAGTGAGCAACACATTTACAATCAGACATTTTGTTTCATACAGTTATCAATGTCATACTACCATTTAAAAGTTTAGTTTATTTATTTTGTTTCAAGCAAAAGGAAAGAACCAAAACATTTCATGAATACCGAGGGCCAATGACAGAGCAGATACACAAAGCATTTTGTAAATTTAAGGGGGAAAAAAATATCAAGACCCCCCCCCCCCCCCCCCCAAAAAAAAACAAAACAAAACAAAACAAAAAAACACTTGTCAAGTACATCAGCAATAACAAAACAAATTCAAAAGGTGCTGATCGAAAAGGGAAAAGTCAAAGTAACTTACAGCTGATATGAGCCCCTGGGACCACTGGCCGTCATCTATCGCATTGGCTAGATTGGATCCCACCTAAAACAGTCATTCATTTAGAAAACAGTATAATTAAATGACATTATTGGTGATTTCTAAGACTTTGAGTGTCTGACTGGATACGTAGACTGACCTTTCCTTGTGCCACCAGTTCTCTCTGAGCTGCTGATGCCGATTTAACAAGAGCACTAGTTGCTGCAGCGATGGACTTTGCTGCTTCTAAGATCTGTTCCTCAAAATCCAGCGTTTCATCTGCCTGCTGCAAGTAAAATCAGATTTCAGTTTAGATTTATGAGAATTGTATCGTCCATGAATAATAGATAAAAATTAATCTGCAATAGTATATCTAGGGCTTCAGCCATGATTTAATGAGGTTATGAGTGTCCCTGTGATCACAAATATTTGATAAAACCCCAAAGTAAGGTCTCTAATAATTACATTTCTGGATTTCTATCCTTTTATTCTCTCTACAATGTTCAGTGACAGTATATATAAATTTTCCAATGTGTCATGGGTGTTTAATTCAACTTTTAATACACGCATCATTCAACAAATCTTGTAGAGAAACACAGTCATGCCTTTATTCATTTTCATATCTAAATGAATAAAAAGAAACACATACACAGAACACAAATATTTAACTACCCAGTGAAATATCTACTCAGTGCCAGTTTTAATTTTAAAATCTAAAAATTTCAGAGAAAATTTACAACTATAACTTCACAATCCTTAATGCTAACTGCGAGTCTGTATTTAATGTACAATGTTTAACTTGGTCTGTAACATAAAGCACAAACAGATTGGCATATAGAGTACCATAACCCCATTGCCAAAAAGCTGCACTAAATACCAGTATGAAGATCACAGTGCATCAGTTCAGGGACTGTTACCAAACAGCCCTCTCTGCCTCAGCAACATGTGATTGACCACAGATCTCCATAAACACATAAGGCACACGTGGCTGGAGACAGGGCGGGACACTGTAGGAATATGTTTGATATATAGTTGGACTGAATAACAACCTAATATATCAAACATATCAGACAGAGCCCTGCAGAGAAGGCTTCCAGGTCTACAACGGCTTAGAGAGAGGAGGGGAGGAAGGAAAGCATGCAGGGGTAGGAAAGACCCCCTCTTCTCCAAATAGGGGTAGGGGGGGACACAGGAGCAGAAAGGATAGGGAGGAAATATGTGGAGAGGAAGGAGAGTCTGGGCTGATTTACACAGTAAATAGTATTTTATCAAAGGATCTAGTCTAAACAACACACTGAAACTAGAGCGCTATTTAAAAGCCTTGGCCTAATGCCTCTACAAATTAAATTTGGACCTTTATTATCTCTGGTGCAGTGCAATTTTAAAAATCATACATTACATTTCTCTGAACCTGAGCGAGGGAATTATTTGAATAACTGAATGAGCCCAGAGAAAGAAAGAACGTTCATTTAATAATTACTGGCTAAGCGATAAATTCTAAGTGTAATTTGCCAGAATACATCCTCTTTATGGTGATGGCTCTTTGATATTTTCTTTTGCTAAGTAGCTGTGAAAAGCATAGACAAATGTTTGAAAACAGTTTGGGGAGATTTACTTGATTCTGAAGACAAACTGTCCTCACAGAAGAAAAAAACGGTAAAAGTCAGGGTCTTCCTCTTTTAAATACTAGCTGGTAAAAACTTGCATCCTATTAGATCACTAGAGGGAGACACTGACATCTAAAAGAGGAAAAGCCTTTGCTCACTAATCCCTTTTCATAAACACAAAGGTCCTCATAAAAGCCGTCTATAGCTGTGGAATTATAGTATGAGACAGAGCATTATACGGTCTTTATTAAAACTAGAGTAACCTAAATATGCTTTCCTTCATATCACGCACGCACAAGGTTAAACTGACTATCACTGTGTTTGGGGAGAGGAAAAGAGAAAGGGAAAAGCACTGCAGGCACAGAAGGACGACCACTGGGATCCAACTATCCAGTCTCCAGAGACAGATAAACAAACAACACAGTCATGCAGTAGCACACGACAAACACAACCCTGCACTGCATTCAGAACATTAAAGTAATTTCATTTACTAGGAGTGCTATCGCTATCATCTCCCATCTTTTGTCTATTTGCTGTGTATGACATGATAAAGATGTTTTGTTTTGCAATACCATAGCACCAGGGAGATGGATAACACAGTTTATTTTAAAAATGAGGAACACTGCAATGAAACAAAGGAAATAAGTTCAATAAGACAGAGGCCCTCGCATTCAGAAAGGGTCACAACAGTTCATCACACACTTGAACTCATTCCAACATAAGCTGGAGGACCCAGCGGTGTAATTGCGTCTCCTGGCAACGCAACTCCAAATAATGTCCAAAAGTACCTTTGAAGAAAGTTTTCCAAGCATCATATGTTAGCTCACTGGACCAGCTGTCTGACACATAACAGTTAGCGTAAAAAAAAGCCTTTTTTTTTTCCTTTAATGACACTGAGATAGCAGCTCAGTCACTAGAAAAGATGACTCCACTTCAAAGTCAGTGTCACCTTTTCCTACTTCTCAGCCCACGTAGTCTCCCTGCTGATTAATAGCAAAAAGCTGTACGTGGGTTGTGTGGGTGGAAAGGGCTGAGAGGGGCACTTATACCTTGGGTTTTGCTCTTGGTTTCAGCTGCTCTAGTTTCTTGGCTGCAGCTTCAATGGACGCTGCTGCCCCGAGAAGCTCAGTCTCAGCAATGACAGTAGGGTCTTCAGGGTCCACACACTCTGATCCTGAAAGGGATGATCACAAGCCTTTTAAGCAGAGATTCACAAAAGACAACGGTGCTTCAGTAGTTCCACCCGTAACAAAGTTCATAACAACAAGTCGACATTATGCTTGAGCAAAATGTTGACACAGTTCATGCAACACAGAAATTCTAAATCTTGACTTAACTCTTACGAGGTTCCTTCATTCAAAAGAAATGCTTGCAGTGAGACTGTAACACCTTACAGTTAAATAAGGTAAGTTAGAAGAAACACACATTTGATGGATCATTGTCTTTTTATAGGTTTTTAAGTGCCCATAAAATGGAGCTGTTTGGGAACAGCTTGGTAAAGCAGATGGAACAATGTTTTCATAGATTATGTTGAGCTCTGGGGAAATCTGTTCTGCACCCCCACCCCAGAGCCATCTACCCCCTTCTGACTATATGAAAGGTGATCTGGAGGAACAAAACACACCATATCCCACTTACCTCCATCTGAGGCAGCAAGAAAAGCGAGACACAGAGAGAGGGAGAGAGCACATGGGACATTAGAGAAGTGGAGTGGATAGCCCCACTGGGTCTCAGACTATACGCTGAAATCTAATTCTCATCCAAACACAATCTATTACTCCTGTCAGATGCACCAATGAAGCTTCTAGAGGAAACACTCAAGTGTGTTTGTGTCATAACCGCCTAGCAGAGCTTAATTCGGAACAATTTGCACAGCAATCACTCTCTAGTATGATTTCAATATTCTAAAGTGATTTTTATGACCTGTCTTCATTAGGGCCACAGACAGGTTCGGTGGCTTGAGTCAATAACACATAATATTATTCATGCACAAGAGGATTAGGGCTTCTTTGACTAATCTCTACCATCTCCACAATCCTGTCATGGTTTTTCACATTTTAACAAATTGAGTTGGCCCCTATTGGGAATCTCCCTGCTTACGACTTTAAGCTTTTAAGGTTTTACACCACAGAACCTCAAAAGCCTCTGTTATTTCAGCATTCACATCTGTTTCCAGCCACTGTTGAATGAGCAAGCTTCTATAAAATGTACATCTCCAAGTAAAACCCCATTATATTGTTTCATAAAGCACTTTAAACCCGCAAAATGCTAAATTTACAACTTCCATATGTATAAAATGTTCCATAAAATCCTCACATCAGATAGATTTGAAGCTGTTGGTGACTTAAGTTCTTCAAACCTGACTCCAGTTTGTGCGTGCTGTGTGTGACAGTGGACATCAGCAGTGTGTGTGTGGTCTCACCTTTCATGGCCTCAGCTGTCTGGACGAGCTCTGTCACACACGCCGCCACATGCTTCGAGTGTACGACCAGCTGCTGCTTCTGCTCCGGTGTGGGCTTCTGGAGCACCTGAACACACAAGAACCCGACCGGGCACAGGGATGCAGTGAACATAAAGAGTACATTTATACAACACACATAAGGAAATGTAGGATGAAGAATAAATAAGAACATCAAATATCAGTTAAACAAGTATGCAGGAACTTTTCCCCTACAAAAATTCACATGCACTCACACATTTAAAAAAAAAAGAGCAAGACCAGACCACTCATTCACTTTTCATCAGTAATAATTTCAAATAAATACACTACATAATGCTTTAAAGACAGCACAGAACACTTCATGTCATGAACAAAATAGATCCTGTTTACCAATGTGGATCAAACATAATGTGGTGTTTAGACACATATACATTGTTTTAGGAACTGCCCCAAAATATCAAAGATTTAGTCATTTATTGTTTAAGAAATTAATGCAATACTGAAGCACATCATTTGTAAAGATTCAGGACAGTTTCTGTTGGACTTACTGCATTAAAAATTTTACTTAAATGCAAGTACATTTAAATGATCAAACAAATAACTATTTCGAGCTAGAAAATGCATATTATTCAATTGAATTCATGAGTGTTGCCAATAGAGAGACTAAGTGCTACAGTGAAGAGAAATGACACCATGTTTATGGATATTTGACAACTTTTAATAAATTACTTGCCCTGGGATCTGAGTAAATCATACAGAAAGGGAAACACACGCTGGATTTCTGGATTTGAAGACTTCTCTATCTTTTCATTTTTCTTTACTCAGGTCTCTGATTATACCTGAATGTATAAGGTTGTCAAATGAAACTGAAATAAACTGTAAAAAAAAAAAAAAAAAAACAGCAACAAAAATAACCGACTTGGTGGAATTAATGACAATTGATGTGCTAAAAGAGATTCTACTTTTCCAGTTAATGTGGTTGAGTTATTTATTTTTTCAAATATATTTTACTTTACGGTTTTACTTAGAAAACTAGTAACTGAAAAAGCAGGCAAAACACATGAAGCTCTAAGGTACTTTGGTGGGCTAATATCCTGGCACAATCAACATGATGCAAAGCTAATTATGCAAAGAAGATCATTAATTAAGCAGCACATTAATTAGAACACTGTTACAAGTCACCTCGCTGTTTATCATTCATTTTACTAACTCTATCAAAGCTGTTAAAAAATTACCACTACTACAAACATATCATTCTTTTCATGGGAATTACATCAAGAAGGTTGATGATCCTGTGTGTATTATTATATTAGGGAGGGTGATGCTACAGTAAGCGGAAGAATAAATCAAAGCAGGACGTATTTCTAAAACATTACAAGATTTAACAAAAAAAAAAAACCCAAAAAACTGTACAACACTTGGTTACATCCATCTAAGATCAGCCTGTTGTATTACAGGCCAGACATCAGTCTGGTTCTAACCTGCAGAACTTGCTCCAGAAGGTTGATGTATCCGGTGGTGCATTCTGCACCATACTGCATAGCCTTGATTTTTAGCTCCTCAGCCACTTCGGAGTGGTGTGCTGCTTGCTACAATAAAGAGAAAACAATATTGTTGAAAAAAAATGACAGAAAAATGAGCTTGCACTGGGCTGTTTGAAATCAATACAAATGTAAAGGTGTTATGTGAGCTTGCCTTGTTTATAACTGACCTAGAAATGATCATTTTCAGCGCAAAGCTTTGATTAATTGTTTGCTACATTTTTGTTTTCTAAAGGAAAAGATAGCAACTTCTTCCTGTTTTAAATACTCTTCTTTTTGTTGGACATCCTGACTGATTTTCCACTCCACTTTGAAAAGCGACTGAGTCACTGACAGTGGGAGCAGCCATAAAGTAGACTGGACTCTAACGTGCTATCAGCTCTCAGCAGGCTGAGCTCACATGTTCCCTGGCAGCCTGGTGCTCTCTGTGTGAGGCCTGTTCTGGCAGGGCGGTGTGGATTAGCACCTTGCAGGTAGTCAGCATATCAGAGATGGCTTTACGGCTCAGGTTGGCAGTGGCGATCACATCCTCCTGCTGAGCGGAGTTGCCTGAAGCCACTGCCTTGGCAGTTGCTATGGTGATGCCCTTTGTCATACGGATGAACTCCTCAGGTGTGGTGGAGTTGTCTGGGATGTCCTTGGACTGGAACACCTGGCATGACAATGACCAGCAGACACAGGTAGTTGGATGTATGCATGACCTGAGCTCAGATATGTCAGTGTGGATGGTAAATGTGCTAGTGAACAACTGATGGACTGCAGTGGCAGAATAACAGTAAGGTTAAACAATTAAACGTCCTGATGTAAGTAACAGTCATACAGCCAGTTCAGTAGACTGTGTTGAATTTGGCTTCAGCTGTAGATGGTTAAGTCTGCTCTTCAGCTGGAGGTCCTATGATAAGGATTAGCAGTAAATTACAAAAAACAAGCTCTTCAAATCTTCTTCCTTTCTCACTCTCCCCATTCCCCAGACCTTGATAAGAGCTGTGAGAAACCTGCAGGGGCTGAGGGAAAGGAGGAAGAAAGGAGCCGGATAGATAATGGAGAAAAAAAGAACAAAAAGCTTCTCTGTTTTGTCCAGAATAATAGACATAGATATCCTTGGCCCTCTTTGAGCCAGCTTTGTGAAGAGGCTGCGTCTCATCAGATGACTCCCACTAGGCCAGAAAGAAGAGGTTTGGCTTGTCAGGTGTTCTTACTGTCAGCTCCTGCTTGATGCACTCAATGGTGGCCTCCAATGCCCTCGTCCCGCGAGTGGCTTCATCCTCCACTGCCTTCACTGTTTTTAGCAGAGATGTCACGTTGGTGACCATGACCTGTCAAATAAAGCAAGTAATGATGATGCTCGCAATCAAACCAGGAGGTGGAGCCCTTTCTCCTGAGCCGCAAAACGAATGAACAATACAAATGTATTTTTGCCTCCTCCTGCATTGGCTCTGCTCCAAGTGAATCATGCTTACATGTGCTAACATACCTATTAGGCTAAAGATACATGCGAAACAGAAGAATAAAGAATCCATTTCCACATTATTAGAAGGTGATTGCAGAGTGGCAATAACACAAGCTTGTAGCTTAGAAGTCTAGTGGCAACTTTGCTACAAGCAATGTAGTAGATGAAAAGAAATCCTAGAATGTACTCATGGTGCCATATTTTCCTCTCTTTGCTCTACAAAACATCAAAGTCTAGATTATTGAGTAAGGAATTTGAGCAACATGAGCACCAGGAGTTTGAGAGGGTCACATTAAGAGGTCACCATATGTTAGAGGACCAGGAACAATCTGTCAACATGACTAGGTCCATGGGTGGCCCTAAATCCATTTAGTGGGAAAACACAAAAAACCCTGTGCAGCCACATGTATGGTTTGGAGTAACAATAACTGTACTAAGGTTAGAAAGTAGTGCTTTTATGTAGTCCATCTTCTTTGAAGTTGTTTGTGTTTATTTTTCTTCATCTGTTAGCTCTTCATACCTTATAGCTTTAATATTTTATACACAGCTTTAATTTTGCTGTAATTCCGCTGCAATTTCATACTCTGTAATTTGCAAATTCAAAAATTCAGACATCTCAGATGAGATTTTTCACATTACATTTGACATATGAGCACAAATAGACAGACATTTATTATGAAAACAGATGGTTTTACAAACTAAACGGTAACGTGTACGTCATATTCTGACTGTTTTGTTCTTTATGTATTTTTCGGAATAGGAACAATGTATTTC
>JAQQZY010137361.1:0-19248 GCA_030068375.1 Ostorhinchus rueppellii | reverse complement strand
CATTTAACTATTGGTGATCATACAAATTAAATACTGTGTTGTGATGATGCATTTGCTGCTCTTTTTTTAAGTTGTGTAAAAAAAAATTCTAGGCGTATTCAGGAGTTTTAGGTGTCAGTCAACCAAACCTTACACCATACTACTACATTTTCTGTTATATTTTGTGCATATATCGGTCCCCCCTTTTAATAATGTCAGTAATGTTGCTACCAAATACCAGTATAAGAAATCAAACGTGAAAATGAAGCAAACACACACTTACTGAGCAGCGGTAATTTGTTCCTGCAGCTGTAAACGCTGCCTCTCGTTGATTGGGTAAAAGCGGAAAAAGACCATCGCTATCAGCAGGAGTGCAATGGGAATTGGTGAGAACAGCACGATCAGAGCAGTCACCACTCCATCGCCATGGTTACATGCACCTGCTCTGTAGCCCACAAACCTGCAGAGAAGGAGAACGAAATGTCATGCACACAAATAGCACATAAACCGAATGGATGGACATTTGACTCACTGTAATATCATGGTTGAGATTCCAGCAGACAGGCCTCCTGCCAACTTACTGCAGAAGGCATAGCAGGAGAAAAACAGTGGCTCCAAGTCTTTACAGGAGGGATGTTTCAAGGCAAAGTCGTCCACCACATCCGGGAGCATGGACCTGCAGCAGACATGAACATATATATATATATATATCAAAAACACATGTCAGTGAAGGTGAACCAACCAGCAAAACAGGCAACGGAATATTCACCACCTTACACAGTCAAAGCGAATCACTATTATGTGGACAGTATTCACTTCTGATACTTATTAGGTTTGACAGAGGCCTTGAAATGGCTGTGAACTTTTTGTCTCTGTTGAGAAGTGACTAACCAGGGCAGCAAGAATATAGTCGCCACACTGAATCCCATCAGAATGCACATGATAATGAACACTGGCAGGTTGCTAGGAACACAGGCAACTATGATGACCGCTGGGATGAAGAGCTGAGGAAGACATAAAAAGGCCACACAGGCACCAAAGAGACTGAGGCGATGGACACTGACTCTGATCATGGAGAACACAGATCAGGCATCTCTTACTGATAGTCCAATGAAAACTGTTGCCTTTTTTCCTATTCTCAGAAGAATGGCTTGCAATAGAGGAACTCCTATTGAAGCAGAAACCTATAAAACACAGGCAAGTTTTTATTTTAAGTAGCTTATTTTCAATTCACATGATGTTTCTCAAAAAAAAAAAAAAAAAAAAAGAGCAAGCAGAGTGTGTAATTCTATTTGGTTGCATCTTACCAAAAGAACCAGTAGGAGGTGCTGGAACTGGGCTCCGAGCCCAGCTGCGTGACTGCAAAAAAGTGCAAAATTGCCCAGGGACAACTGAAATAAAACAGTCAGGGAATGAGAATAAGGCCATGCTTTGATAGCCATGAAATCTATGTATGACATATTTCAATAATTTTCTTCACGCTTCAATAAAGCCAAGGTGTGGAGGATTGTAGCACAGCTGAATGAGCTCAAACTGTACCTGAAACGCTAGTGCACTGAACACAAAGCCAAGCACCAGACGGTGATACGGAACATGGCAAAGCAGCATCTTAAGTGAGGTCAGATAGGATGGTTGCACCTTTTCAGTAGAGCAGACAGGGACTGGTGAAAAGAAAGAAAATGAAATCTCAAAATAGACATCTTTGACTATTATTCTGATTGTATCTTTTAACCTTTTATACTTGTACTCTGAAAGACCTAATAATAATAATAATAATAACAATAATAATAATAATAATAATAATAATTCCTATGTACCTGAATGTGTACAAATGGTAAATAAAACTGCTGATTTTGATCTTTACGATTGAAGAGCGAGACAGTTAATACTATGAACATCTTATAATTTTAATTTTTTTTTTTTCATTTGTAGCATTTGACATTTACTGTTGATCATCTATGACTCACCCCGCTGCTCCTTTACCCCCAAGAAGATGATGAGGCCGCAGAGGAAAAACAATGCACCTATAACCAAAGCTGAGGTCAGGAAAGCCTTTTGCTGGGGATAAAACACACACAGGGAGTCTTCACTTGAATGTAATCTCCAACTGTAATCTGCCACTTGTGTAATAACTCACAAAACTGGACCCATAACACACAGGAATGGATGAACAACAATGCTGATGCTTAGCAAAGAACAGTAAATTACAGGGTAACAAGATATCCCTGGGACCGTGTGAGGACAATGCCAAAGCAATGCTGTAGGGCTGCCAGAAAAAAAGGACTGTTCTCTAAGCGAAAGCGAAGGATTTTTAAGAGAATATCTCCTGGCTGCATTTAACTTCACTGTAGTACCGTTTCCTGGAGCGAAGCAGTGTGTGAAGATGTGCTCTGAGGAGCTTCTTCGGCCTGATCCAGCTGTTGACAGGCCTCCTGCTTTTCCGTGTTGTACACAGCCACAACTTGACCCTGAATTACTGAAGCCAGCAGCATCGCCACCATCTCCACACTCATTCCTGTCAGAGGGCAAACACACAGATGAAGGGGCATGTAGTGTGATGAACCAGAGTAAATGTGGGATAATGGATGTGTAATAGTTCCAGTAGAAGCTTGGATGTTGGTGCTGTCTTACTGTAGGCTGTGGCAGAGTCTCTGTCTCTCTGATCTCCCCCCAAGAACATATTCAGCGAGAGGTATGGCACATTGTAACACTGTTAACGGATGACAGGGGAAAACATCACATGACTAATTGACAGCACATGAGCGGTGTGAAACTTAGCATCCATGGTGACACAGCTAAGAGTGGAGAGGAGAGCGACATAGAGAATAGTATGCAGTTCAGTTGCCATGATTACATAAAAGAATGACATTTAAGAAACAAGTTGATGAAGAGAAATAAGGTGCAAGTGGCTCCAACACTTGCAGACTTACACTCATGAGGGTCTCAAACAAGCAGGACACTGTGAGGAACCACAACACGCTGTAAGGCTCAGACATGGAGCCTTGTGGCACGTACCACAGCAGCAGATAGGACAGGACGCCAAATGGTGTGGAAAAAGCCAGCCTGCATGATAAACACCAATGGCTCAGTTGACTGGAAGCTAAATTTCAGCTAAATTCAAGGTGAAATGTGTTGAATATTTGGCTCCACTAACCATGGAGACAGTTTGCCAACGGGTGTCCATTTACTGCGACTGACCAGATAACCCACCAGGGGGTCGGTCACTGCATCCCACACCCGGCTCACGAATAAAATCACTGACACATAGAAAGCTTCCATCTGTATGAACAGTTTTCATTGAGTTTTAAAATTCTGTATGTATTTTCAACCGTTTTCTTTTTTTTTAATAATTACTTTTATAACCTTGAGTTTATTGATATACAGGTTTTATATAGATTTTTCAAGGTCAAATTCAAGCACTTTCCAGGTACTGTTAAGGGTCATTTTCTAATTTTTTTAGCACAGTACCTTATGGCTGGGGTCACATCTATAGGGATACATATAGTCATGATTATTTTTGTGACTTTTATCACAGTGATGCACATCATTGTAATACGTATTGTACCATCATTGTATTATACTATACAGAGCCAGCCCAAGCCTCCACTGGGCCCTCAGCAAAACTGGATTTTGGGGCCCTCTATTTTGTTTTTTTCATTTTATTTACATTTTTTTCCTCTTCTTTCTCTTTTTTCTTCCTTTCTTTTTTCAGCCCCAGAAGCGCACGTCCTTTTTTGTGACATTGTTTTGATTGGAAGTACTGGTGAGTTGGATGCGTAGTCCAGACTCCATGGGAGGAGGCACACATTATGGTACAGCAGAGTTTTCACATTTAAGCAGAGGCAGTAAGAATCACTAGACTTACATCAACAGCACCACAGAAAAGTGTGTTTTTGTACAATAGTATAATTTAAAGTTTATAAATCATGACTCATGCAAAAAAAAAATTCTATATATATATTTAATAATTTTTTTTTTTTCCCCCTTAATTGCTCTAGGCAGGGCCCTAAGCAGTCGCTTAGTTCGCTTATGCCTTGGGCCGGCTCTGATGCTATAAATATCTAAAATTATGTCTCATACTAGCAAAAACTTTATCAAAAAAAAAAAAGGGGAGCCACTTGGAGTTCTTCAGACACACTTGCACCGAGACGAAGATTATGACAAAAAAGCACCAGTCGCTAATTTTCTTTTTTGACATAAAGTTTTATTTTTCAAAATGTACCACCTCTCTGTAAGTAGCTTTGGTTATAAATGCAAGAACTTCAAAGGACTTAAACTCAGACCTTGAAAAGGTGACACTGAAATTCAAGCATTTTGAAGGATTTCAAGCATTTGTACAAACCCCGGATATACATGGACCAAAGAGAATGATTTTACCTGCACAACATCAAGGAGAAAAATCTGCAAGGAAACACCTATAGCTATGTTGGTAATCTGATTTGGGACCCCACCTACAGCATAGCACAGCTTCCTGGCCAGGGGAATCCCCCCTGACCCCTGAAGACCACACAGAAAAAAAAGAAACAGAGCTTGAGGAAATATTTCTGCGTAAAATATAAACAAAACTTACTGTATATCACTAAACATAAGAAGAAACTTTTGAGAGAAACATGGAGAGAAATCATTATTATTGTGGCCACTTATTAAAAAAATCTGTTACATAATCAACATAATCATATTTAAAAAACAAAACAGAGCTTATACCTTACGATTCTGATGCTGACGGTCACTGGATGAGTTTCTGTCCACAGTGTGCTTCAATAAGTGATTCTTCAGTGTCTGTATGTGATCTGTTAAAATCTGAAGACAGCTCATTGTTGAAAATCGGGGAAAAAAATGAACTTTTATGGCCAGTTACAGTCCTCATCCAACAGTAGCTCTCTCCATGCACTCAGAGGTGTTCGTACTGCAAGTCCCACCTGTCTGACACTGGAATCTGGTTTAACAACCCTGTGGCGCTTGAATGGGAACTAATCCTACTATTAAACCTACGGCTCACCTTCCAACAGCAGCGAGAGGAAGAAGTATTCATATAGTTCACCAAAGCAAAAGACCTAAAACCACAAAGTGAAAATATTCCAATACTATTATTTGATGTGTACTTTGTGATCTCGGAGGGGTTCTTAAAGTGCTTATTTAATTTTATCAGTGTACAAACCTTAATCCTAGAGTTTATCTCAAAATCAACACATTTACAGATATGGTTTTCACACAAGAAAGGAAAAAAAGTGTAATCTGAAGAGTTACAGTGCAGTGAAAAGCAAAGGAAAGCATGGGGTTGCAGAAAATAGATGCATCTAAACTGCAAATATTTGTAAGATACGCCATCACTTTTCTAGAATGAACATGATTTATATAGCCTGGCAAGCCCGACTATGATATGAATACATACATACAACGATTCAGGTAAAAAACATTTTTTGCCACTAGAGGTGGGCTAGTTTACTAGGCTATGATTTATACACAGCGATGCTACATTTTAGCCCTGATAACTTTTGTAAAGATTCAAAGATAATGTTCTGTGAAGTGAGTTCCATCTAAGTGTTTGAAGGAGTACTCTGACCTCTTGTGGAAAAGCAATGAAATTTCCCTCTTGACTGAAACCTGCTGATCCCAATTGTTCACTATGTTTTCTGCAGGCCATCATCAGCAACATGTAGACTGGCTTTAAATAAATAAAACAAAACCTTGTAATTCCATGCACATGATGTTCAGAACAGCCATGGGAACACCAGTGGATCTGACCTACTTCCTGGTTCCGTCTGAGTCTGTGTGTCGCTATAGGGACAGCTTTAATTAGTAAGGGTGTTAATGTGAATTTATGGCATGAACTCCAACAATTTGCATGATTCAATCTTTAATGATGTCCACTTACATCAACAGAACATGATTTATTTACTGTATATGTCACTGCAGACTGCGACAGACAGTTACAACAGGATTAAGCCAACCCCGTTATGAGACAACAGTTTAAATAGAAAATTCACCAAAATAAAGAATTTATATATTCATTATTATCATCCTATAACAAAAAAAGCACAAATAAAAACAAAAAAATACCTCTTAACAGAGGAATGGGCAAAATATCAATTAAAAAAGGAAAACAAAATTCAATCAGTTATATGGGAATAACTTGACATTCCCCTTTTAACCCATCTGTCATACATTCCAACCCTGTTTCCAGCTTAAATGTTTTGACTTATTTTCTTAGTGTTTCAAAGTTCAACCTTTTCCTATAAATCCGTGCTCTTATTTGCATTGTCCTTGGCCTGACGCAGTCCATAAAGCCATTTGATAACTCTCGCATTTCTCTCAATGACAGACACACCATAGGGAACACGCTCTGCAGCATTACCAGCTTCTTCTTCCTCCTCCTCTTCCTCATTTTCTCTGCCAGATCCTGCACATTCAGACCCCGGAGCGCTCACACTGCGAAAACGGGCCAGGGAGACAATGTCAGAAGAGGATCCGGTCAGCTCCTGTAGGTCTGCAGGGTCCAAACCACACAGGTTGAAGAAACGCTCCAGTTCTGTCCCGGCCCTGGAGTACCGGTCACTCATGTCCGACTTGGATCGGGTCAGAGAGGGACGCTTTCTGGAGCTGGTGGAGGACAAGCGGGTGATTGCTGGGGATGGGGGAGGGAAAACTGGAAGAGGGGGGTTTGGGGGAGATGGAGCAGCAGCAGCAGCAGCAGCATTGACTGGAGACGATGGAGGATTTTCAGGCTTCAGTGGGGCAACAACAGGTTTCAGAGGAGCAGGACTGGGTGTGGTTCTGGGATGAAACAGACGCAGGTGAGAAGTTGCCTGGTGGAGCTGAAACTGGGAATGTAAAGATATGGGCTGAAGCGGCTGGCGGATGTACTGCGCTGGTCTGCAGGGCGGCCTGGCAGAGGTGGCCTGAGGCATGACGTCCACCCTGCGTACTGTCCCTGCAGGTGGAGCAGAAGAAACCGGACTATCGGTTTTGGGCAGCCCAGAGGCTTTCAATCTCACTTTGGCTGGACTGGACCAGTTGGGGCGTGGAGGCAGAATTGGTCTCTCCTTTTTCTGGTTTTCAGCCCCGTCAGGTGTGGGGCAAACACACTCAGGAGCCTTCCTGTCCTCTGAGGGCCCAGTGTTGGTGGTTGGGGGACCATCGTTCACGCCGCTGATCAGGTTGCTCAGGTGTTCCAAGTCCAGTGGGACACCCTCCTGTTTTGGTTTTGTTTGGACAGGGGTCTTTCTGGTGGGCTGCAGGGCAGACTTGGGGCTCAGCAGAGGTTTCCGTGCTTCAGGAGGCCTGACCGGCTGCTGCTTGCAAAGAGCGACTTGACTCTTCACATACTTGGCTTTGTCTGCTTCCAGCCGCTCCACTGCACTCTGCTTCGGTCTTCCAGCTGCTGCCAGGCACTGCCTATAGAAATCTGGTCCCACCGGCCCCTTCGGACGCAAACGGGGGGGTGTGGCAGTTACAGCGGTCCTCACAGGTCGTCTTGCTGGATGTTGAAGAGTCTCCATGGGCATTTTGTAAACAGGTAGGATGTAGTTCAACTTACTCACTCTGCCTTCACCATTGTCTTCACCGTCACTGGAAGAAAGACCTTTGGCTTTGGAGACAGATGTAAGCCTTCATCTCCAACTCATTTTTGAAGACATCCAACTCCTGCATCACAGCTGAACTTTCTGAACATCTGCACTTCCTGTGAAAAGAGACGCCACCTCAGAATTAGGATGATGAAGAACTAAAATGAATAGTGAAAGTAAACATTTACTTAAAAAACAAGCAGGCATCTCTATTTCAAGCACTTTCCAACAGATGTCCTGTCTACCAACTCAACAAAGACCCTACTCCTATAATCCCTCCCCTTTCTCTTAAACTGCAACCAATCATCCTTGTGAACCACTCTCCTTCCAACAAGTTCATTGGCTGCTACCACCATCTACTTTGAACAATAAGCCATCCATCTCTCTGCAGACAAACAGACAATAAAACTGACACTTCATTTTCAGTCCTTCAGTGGAGAGCCTGTGAAAAGAGTAGGAAGACAAGTGTGTGTGTATGTGTGTGTATGTGGTAATGGGGTTGGCATATAAGGGCAGCTGTCAACAAAGTATTGTCTGGAGGAAACACACACACTAGATCACACACACCAACAGCTGCTGTGGGAACAATGCCTCTTCATCTTTAAATAAAGCCAGTTGCCAGGCTTTAGCTTATTTCCTCCTCAAGTACAAGCCTCCGTAGGTTAAGCAAAGTCATAAAATACAGAGCGTCAACCAAGCATCTGCCAATCCATCCCTCTGTTTAGTTTTATGAAGACAGTAATAAACTTGATAAGTACCCATATGCTGACTGGAAAAATGAAGCACTCCGGTAAATAATTAAGATCGTGTGTTTGAAATATACCGCTTTAAGACTCTGCATCTGCCAGTCACATTCTCTACATATTTGCCATTCCAGTCTGAGCCAGGCCAAGCTCCTGCTGATAGGGCCGCTCAGTGGCGTACCTCCATTCTTACCTGACATGTGGTCCTCAGATCTCTCCAGTTCACAAAACAAGGTGATTTCCAAGAAAAGGAGAAGGACACCTGAATCTGTCACTAACACAGCAGGCTACTGTATTACACACCAAAGAGGAATGTCAAAGAGGTGGGTCAAACAAAATGGAAACATTATGTTGTTTCTGAATCAAGTGCCAACATGTTCTACCTGAGGGTTAGTGACAAACACGAAGAGACACAAAGGCAAATGACAGAGAAACATAAAGGAAGGTAAACAATTCCAAAGGTTCCACATGTAGATGTGAGGCCTACACAGTCCTGCCCTGACAAGCTCAAGCCTGCTTGTCTGAAGTATGTCTTTGGTGGCTGTTTCAACAGTCACATAAAGAGCTCTTACTTTTGGCATTTTAACGGAAAACACTCACCTTGACTGTCCTGCCTGAGCTCCTGTTCCTCTCCTGTTTCTTGTTTTAGTCCAGCCAACAAGGGCTGTGCTGTCCCACTATGGAGAATGTGAGTGTGAATGTATTGAAGCCACTTAGCAACACAAGACAAACCTGTTTGACAACCCATGTGTGCGCCTCTTAAGCCCGCCTCTAGCTGCTGATTGGTCCGGGCCTTCTCATACAAGGAAGCAGCCTAACTTCTTGCAAAACACATGACCCTGCCATTGTCCCATACTGGTCCATGATAAGCACTTTCTATTTGCTGGAATCATAATTCCTCAGCAGTATGTGCTGACACAATCTGCTGATCAAAGGTCCATGTTGGATATGTGTTTATAATAAGTGAGGAAATAAAGCAGACACAAAAAACTATTTAGGAAGATTTAATGTCACCATAAAATTGTCTCACATAATCAGAGAAACAAACATTATTATAGTAATCTTTTTTTAGTCCCAAATAATATATAATAAGAACAATGACCTACACCAAGTATATAAAAATAATGTATTTTGATTGGACATTTGCATTTTGTATTGTACTTTATAACACACATTACAAACTTAACCCTGTAACATTCACACAAGTTCCAATTTATATTTTCAACGTATAAAACGACAACTGTTTGAGTCACATGGGATCAAATAATATTTGGCCATTTCTTTAAACTGTAATATATTACAGCTGTGGAAAATTGCACATGAAAGCAGAAAATGTTAACAGCAGAATTTAAAATACAAAGATTATTCCTTTTTACAAGCCATGGAGGAATGTGCTTGAAAACAACTAGGCTGTCAGCTTCTGGTTCTACACGGGAGGTTTGCATATGTAAATGACAGTAGCGTTGAAAAGCAGATACTGTACGTGTCACTGCATGATCATTTGAGCTCAACACACTGCAGACAAATCTGCGTAAACAAACCTGCTACGACACATATAAGTCACACACTGCATAATTTTCTACACAATTAAACAGTGAGGTGTCGATGGCATCAGGCTTTTCTGAGGTTTAATACGCTTCCCTTTGATGAACAGTCTGTTAGTTTGGAGACAAAGTAAATTCCCTGGAGTGATAAAGGGCTATATGTTCTTCTTTTGCATGCTGTATTTCAGGCCCAATCCCAGTGGCCCCTCCCCCACTGGGCCTACCCATAGTTAGCACTGCCCTCAACTCAGCAGTGGCTCTTCACAACTGAATTACAAGGAGGAGCAGTTTACAACTTTACCTTTTACATGAAAGCCCTTGTTTACTGCCATTAACTATTACACTGACGAATCTGACTTCAGTTACAGGACAGAACGCAAATTATTATTGACAACAGACCTTTTTCAGAGCCAATATTTTGACTTGTGGCTGAAATTGAACAGGTGTAATTACTATAATTACCCATGGCTGCATTCCATGTTGGTTTGTGCAAGCTGGCTGTCTGGCACAGCTTTCTGGGGCACTTTAATGTAACAGATCCATCATCAATGTTCGGATCACCAGTGCTTTTCCTGCTGTAACATGTCAAACTGTCTGCTGTGAAAAAGGTTTACAGCCTAGAAACATATTGACGAGTGGAGCAAAGTGGAAACGTCTACCATGTACTGATATCACATGGATGGGGGACTGTAGAAAAATGCAGAAAAAAATTGCTGCTGGATTGTTTTTAACCCTTCAAACTGTTTGTGGTACATGGAAAAAGTATAATTCTGCAACTATTGTACATGAGAGTAAAATATTACAGCACTTTCTGTATGATTATGTGCAATATATTTATATAATTTACCTGCTTCTTTCTTTGCACTCACCACAATAACTGCTATAGTCTGCGAAGCATTTTCAGTATTGTCTGCATCTGCATCTGAAAACTCTCTCTCTTCACCCAAAAGGACACAGGACATTACACCCTATGGCAGCAAAAAGCAGTGGTTGGGCCAAGTGCTAGGATTGGGCCTTAATGTCACTGGTGGTTATGGGTTAGGAAATAGCACAGTTTTTATCTTTATCTTTTGCACCTAGGCTTTGGGCTCGTTTTCTCCTAAAGCTGCCTCTCAGTCCCCACTCTTTCTGTGCCTCCCTCTCCCCTTCTGCGTCTCTGTCTTTCTCCTCAGGTTTTTGTGTCTGGAGTTGTGGCGGTAGAGGTATGCGTTGTCCCAGAAAGAACCCCTCCTCCTCTGAGTCTGAGGACGAAGAGCACGTCGAACAGGAGTCTTCGTGTTTGCAGTGGCCAGGCTGGAGGCTCAACGAGGGGTAATTGGCAGAGCCTCGGCTTTCTCTCTCTTTGTCCACTCTCCAGTCTAAGGTTTCCAGCCGGGGTCGGTCGGGTCGTGAGCGTCTGGAGCGCCTCTCTGAGCCCAAGTGGAGAGAAGAGTCCGAGGGGATACGGGAGCGACCATACCCTCGACGAAGATTGCGCTGGTGGTAAGAGGATCCATCTGAATGAAAACAAAAACATAATGAGAACAAAAATGACTAAATGTCCTAGAATTAGAAACAAACTAGAGTTATTTAGGTTTAAAATTAATAAAATTAAAAAATGTTGTTTTCATTTGTCTTTCAGTTTGGTTTATGAGTGACTTTTTATTTAGTTTAAGTTGTTCTATTTGTAATTCAAGGAACTGTCTAGCTGTAGTTCCTACTTTGTTTTAGTTGAGTTCTTTTTTTTTTATGGTTTTATATTAAAACCATAGGTCCAATATCATACAACACTAAAACACTTAATTAGGTTCTCTTTTCTTTTTCCATTTATATTACAGCCAACAGCCTTTTTCGTTCTTACTTTTAGTGGTAGCCTAAGTTTTCTTGAGCTACCCTGCATGCATCTCCACTTCCACCTTTCTTACCCAGTAGATCCATCTGCGGTGGGATGCCTTTCTGTAGATTTAACCTGCTTCCAAATGCTCCTTCCACCTCATCATCATCCTCTTCTTTTTCCTCATCCTCTTGCAGCTCCTCCTCATTCTCGTGTTCGTCCTCGTCCTCTTCGACAGAGTAGCTGCTGCTGATTGGTTCTCTGAAGCTGACCCTCGCTGTCCCACTGCGAGACAGGGGAGGTGGAGAATCAGGGGGTCTGTCCTCTGGCTGGCTGAGTCGGGGTGGGGGCGAATCCTGTGGCATCAAGTCACGAGACTTAACGGGCAGAGGAGGAGGGAGGTTGATGGTTGAAGGGGGAGACGTATTGGGTGAAATGGCGTGGTTCACATGTGAGTTTTTCTGAGGAGGAAACCCTGAGGGGGGAAAATACAGATTATTAAATAAGTCAACTGACACATGAGGAGATAATTATTTGTAGTAATTAAAGTAATATACCTTTCATAGCTTGATTTGTTTTATCCACCCAGGTCCTACAGTCTTTAGCAGTTGACGTTCCTTTTGACTTTGAACTGAGAGGCCGTGCTATACCACCATTGATCATTTCCTCATCCTCAAGAACACTGACTGGAGGATTATCACAGTCTGCTGGAAGTAAACCATAATGTGCGACGTCACTTGGCCACGATGGTCCTAATCCGTTTCCTAGGTGAATGTGTGGAAGAGGTGAGTAGTTTCCTCTAGGATGAGGATGACCTCGAGATAAAGGTGCTCCGTTTTGAACGGGAGCAGTGCAGTGGACACCTGGGTGAAGAGGAGGAAAAAACTAAATTACTACCAAAAAAAAATACCTCAGTGTTTCACCTAAAAACATGTACCATCAGTGGGCCACAGTCACCTCTGTTTTCCCCTTCAGTGTGAATGCAGTCTCTTGCAGGAGTAATGGGGGGTGTGATGCCCTCTGGTGGCTTGAGTGGAGAACCGCACTGCTGTTGAGGTTTCTCTGAGGTCCCACCTCTTCTGTGCTGAGGTGGTCTGCTCTGTAATGCTGAGTCACAGGAGTCTGAGTTATTAGGGTCCTCTCCCAGCGAGCACGACCTGGAGCAGAAGATGAGCCCGCTTCGAGGGAGGAAGGGGCGTCCCAGCAGAGGAAGTCGACAACGGGCGCAGCAGAAACAGGACTCCACAGCGTGCCAGTGCTGACCTTCATATGTCATCTGGCCCTGGTCAATACCTGAGAAGACATGAAATCATGATTAGACAGATCATACCTGCTGCTGACATACAAAACTCAAAATACAGATGAAAATGTTTGTATCAGACAAATAAATTGAATGTTTTTAAGGCCTTTTGAGAGACGGAGGACCTCCTGTAATGTTCAGTCCTATTAGTATAATATGTACACTGGATTAATAAAATTAGATTGTTGCATTTAAGACTATATAATGAATTCAATTTATCCTTTGAATTCAAGACATTTCAATCCATTTTAAGTTCTGACACCACATGTCAATATGTACAGAGGTATAACACAAGGTTAATGTTGATTAAAATTTTAATACTATTAATAAACCTACATTATGGTAAATAGGAGTTATGCTGATGACTCATACTTAGACTAACTTTTGACCCTGATATATGAACTTTTTGTTATCCTATTGCAGTAGAACTGGGGTGTTCAGAATCTTTGGCCTGAGGCAAGAATTAAAAACTCAAGGTGGATGAGGTGATGACATCCATATGCAATTTATCATATACCACTGATGTAAAGGATGATTTCTTGGAAATGTTATGTAAAATCTATCACTAAAATTTAAAAACAACAGTAATTTACACTCAAACTCCTATAAATGACTGTGTGTTTAGCTCAGTACCTATGTGTTCTCCACAGGTATCACAGTACTCTGCATAAAGGGACTCATAGCAGGAGCAGCAGTATGGACGACTCTCTCTCATGATGTAGCGCTGACCGCCCAACGCAACCTCACACTCAAAACAACAGAAGTGCTTCATGTGCCAGTATCTTCCCTCTGCCTCTGTACATTCATCTGCCAGAATAATCTAGGATTGAGAAAAAAAAGAGTAAGTAAGAGACACACCTCAGCAGTGATGATGTTATGAATACAGAGGTAAACAAATCATCACAGTACAATTGAGTACTGAGGATTTGGGTAACAAGATAAAAAAAAAAAAACAGATGCTGAGATATCCTCTGAGTCGAAAGATTTTTTATAGGTCAGCCATGCCAGATCAGTAGGTCGGCCATGTCAACTAATCTCTTAAGTCACACTGAGAGACCATTCAGAGCAAGATGAGACAGAATCGACTATAAATACCCTCCTATTATACACATGCATAATTCAATAGAAAATGACAATGCAAGTCTGATACTTCACTTGGTAACACATTAAAACATGTTTCCAGACACTTTGGCTTTAAACAGACTCAGTGATTTTTTTTTTTACTTTAATGGGTAGTTTAAAGTTGGGAGATGAAAAATAAATATAGAAGCAGGGGATTAAACAATAATGCAATGCAGAGCAAAACAAAGCATCATCTCTGGGACTAGGATAATCTGTTTTCTGCTACTACAATGTGCTAAGAGAAGTTGTAAAACTGATCTCCTGATGACAATTTAGACAGGTTTGCAAACTTGATGGGGCAATTACCTCATCACAGGCCTGGCAGCGGGGTTTGAGCCTCTCAGCATGATGTCGGCCGCAGTAAATCTGTCCATCCTGGTAGAAGTAGATCAGATCAACCAGCAGCTCGCTGCAGGAGGCACACTGGAAACACTGAGGGTGCCAGCAGCTGCCGTGTCCCGCCCGACTGGCAAACACTGCTATATCTCCACCGCAGATCTGCCTGCCACACTGGAAAAATGGAGTAAAGGGGGGTTTGGTGCAAATGGAAAGGAAGTTAGGTGGTATTTCCACTTACAACCGGTGAACACTTGAGGTAGTTTAGCAACTTATGCTGCCCTGTAATCATTAAATCCCATGATGTTGTGAGCCTTGAGCTATGCCTGTACCTACTTGCATAAGAACAGTTCTACTTGTCTTTCCTTACAGGCATTTTCTTGCATGTGTTAATGTTACATAGAAATATAGGAATCTAGGGTACTGATGCTGTCATTCTGATCTATGATTTTGGCTGCTTGATGATGGCAACTATCTGCACTTTTGAAACATCAAACAAAAGTCTAGGTTTACCTGCTGGCAAATGGCTCCTGTCATCGTTACTGGGAAGAGTCTAACAACACCTCTGCCAAGGTTTTCCCTTTTCCTCTGCTGACTGAACAGACGCAATTCCTTCTTTTCTGCCTCATCCAGAGAGTTACAGTACTGTGGCTGCAAGAAACACATAGATTCACCACCGGTAAATGACAACAATAAGATATAATACTCATAGTACTCCTGTCAGAATGTGAAATAATATATGAATCCACACATCCAAGATACAGGACTGTATGTAGAATCAGCAGACTACCATAATGTTGAGGAGAGCAGAAGTGCAGAAAATTCAGTACAAGCAGTGGTGTTACCTCGCTGTCATGAGCTGGAAGCTGGTGCAGCAGCTGTTTAATTCGATGTCTCTCTCCTGGACTGTTCACATAAGGCACCCTGTCCTCTGGTAGGCAACTAAAATACTGATACACCTGCAGGAGGACACAATTGTATTTACACATAGCCATTCCAGAAATATCAAGTAGAGAGCAATTTATTAAATTATAACAATAAATCAAAAACTTTGAGTATTTTTCCCATGGTTATCAAATTGTCTGAGTGTGTGTATGAACATGTTCAAGCCAAAGCGTGGATCATTTGTGTCTGTAGCATTCATTGATGTTTGACGCTGCGTGTGCTCTGCATCCTGGATGATACCTGTTCAGGCTTGATCCCAGGTGGGACCCAAGCGTACTCCTCGGAGGCGCAGCCTGAGTCGTCATCAGAGATGGAGTGCCTCTGGAAGTCTGATACCAGCTTCGTCATCATCTTCTCCAGCTGGCCCGGCACCGAGCGCACTGCATGCTCCTCTCGGACACACTTGCAGTGCACACAGATCTTCCTGTGGAGACAAGGAAAGCATTGGACTTCACATGCAGGTTCTACTGGTGCCTCCGGTATTAAGGTGTAAATGTAAGGTTAATATTTGGATGTACCCCGAGATCAAAGATGTGTAAGTTAGTGCTTCTCTATTTGTGCAACTCAACAATGCAGAGGAAAAGTAATAGACTGCAACATAATTATTCAGAGAAGCCGTGAGTAAGATTTTCTTCTTTCTTTGACTTGGAGAGTGTAATGAAAGGCTACACAATGGACAATTAAACTGAAGCAAAAGAGAAATAGTGCTGAGTTCTGACAAACCCTGGATCCTTGTTCCATAAAACTGCTTGTTAGATAATGTTAATCTTCTAAGGATGATAATATGTTGTTGAAAATAATCTCAGATGTTGTCAGTGAGGGAATGGTTGTAAGAAATGCTCTGATTTAGGTCTTTCTACAGTGCGGTTACATGGCGCAAAACTGCAAAATACGTGTTGGGTGAACTGACTGGTTTGTTTGTTTCTTCTTTGTAAGTGTGGACTTTATGTACCTGTTTTCTTCAGCTGCTAATGTGAATGACATTGCCAGATAAAATTTGTTTGTAGAAATGTTTATCTCCAGTTAAGATCATGGAGTCATTTGTTCAATTTTCTTCTTGTGCATTCTTTTTTTTTTTTTATTTTGTTTTGCATTGTGTGTACTTGTGTGAGTGAAAGGGGGTAGGTAAGGGTTAAAGAATGAATTATATTTATTTTCTGTTTTCTTCTCCTCCTTTATTGCCTTGTATGAGTCTAAATAAATGGCTTAGACAATAAATATACGATCAGCAAGAGGAGAAAGTACCCTTTTGCTTTCCTCAACATGTCAACATGAAAACTGCTTGGAAATAATTAACAAAAATACAATCTAAAGTAAACAAACATCTTCCTTCTTGTCAAGATTTTCACTGCTAATATCACTGATGAAACAAATAGTATAGTGTTAGTAATATGGACAATCTCTCAAAACTTCACAATCAGATCTTGTGATCCTATGTGGCAACATGTTGGTTACTGTCATTATTGTGTCTTCTGCCACAATTTCAACAAACTGAAAGACAATATTGGAGGTTTTTCTTTTCTGTTTCACAAGGATGCCAGTGTACTTGGCTGAAAAAGGTCTCTGATAAACTACTTGGCTACTGCGATACTCTCTTGGTATATCAATATATGTGTGCACCAATATGTACCAATACCTGTAATAAAACATCACGTTACTTAATGTTTAAGGTTATATGTGGACCAAACAGTATTTTGCCCTTACATGACTTGGAGGTTCACTTGATGGCTCAACCCAACAACAGATCCCAAAATGTGCATTTTTAAGTCAAAGTAAGAGAGCTGGCCCTCAAATGAACCAAAACAGTAAGACTCGAAGTCACTTAACACCCGATTCAGGCCGACACACCTAGAGTTTAACCATATTATTAATGAACACATTTTTCACTGGAGACATGATGTCACAAACCAGCCCACACACATTCTTAAGTTTAACTCCCCTGAGGCTCCCTGCAGCCAGATATTATTGACAGAGTAGAAGTCACAACAGGATTAAACACATCACAAAAACATGTCAGTATAAGATTAAGGCATAAAGCATTGACAAGCTTGAGTAAATTCAATCCTAATCCTTTAACTGATACAGCAAAAATTGGACATTGAGGACTCGGTCACGACCTCTTTACACTGAGATTTGACCAGGACTGTATCAAGATCAGCACATCCTCAATTTATTTATTTATTTATTTTTTTTTACCAAACACACAAGAAATGAGGTCAGTGATTTAAGCTGGCTGTCAATCCGGGGGTAGTTAAGAGGGGGAGGCGAAGATGGGAAGAATAATCTCCCTCAGCCTCTTACTACACCCCCTCTCACCCTTGAACTCCTCATCACATCCAATCTGCCTGTTGGTGTGGATGTGTGCTGTACCAGTGAAGCCTGGGTGAAATGTGCAGTGTGACAGTGGGGTGAGTGGGTGTCGTGTACTGCATGTGTGAGGATGCAACAATGTGACCATATGCATCATGGATGGCATGTGTGTGTGTCTCTGGTGTTATTGCATAACGGCCTGCCAGCTGGTACTTGTGGCTCAAGTTCACAAGGCACAAAGCTGCTTTATTTCACCACCCAACCCCCACCCATCCAAAACGCTACCTCACCAACACAACCACTCGGAAAACCAAAAGAGGGCTTTTGTGTTCATCAATAATCTCAGAAAAACTCTATTTGGTTAAAACGTTAGCGACAATGTGAATGCACTCCCCTCTTTTGTCACGGTCCATAAGTTGCCAAAACAGAAAACTACTATTAGATCCCAGTCTCACAGGATGTACTTACATGCAGGAGTATTTGATTGGCACCTTACATTGCTATAGTCACCAGGCAGGTAGAACCAATATAAATAATAGTAAACAGTTAGTCTGCTTTAGCTAAGCCATGCTGGCACAAATCTGGCCCAGCTGTATTTGTGTGAGTGTCTGTGGGAAGGAAAGATGAGGAGGGCCTGCAACACACATGCCTATATACGAGGGCGGCAGGACACAGCCAGAGACCTGGCATGATGGGACAGATGGCAGATGCACCATGCCTCACCCAGTCTCACCCCACCAGCTCCCACCCCCCCACCATCCTCCACATGATGAAAGCATTTCTTAGAGGGATAAAGTCACCAGTGGGTGTCAAAAAAACATGAAACCTGCCCTCACTGAGAGATGACAGAGTGCCAGTGCGAATGAATGAATTTGGTGTATGAAAGCATCCAGTCTCTTTCAGGGACAGCTTGCTATTGTTTGGATCAGACTGAAGCCATGTTTGTGACAGAATAAATCTGCCTGTACTAATCTAAACCAGAGGGACTCAACAATACACACAAAGCTGATCCCACAAATGAGCAAATCAGAAACTGCAAATACATGCCCAATCTGACATAATGGAGATTTACAACCTCTGGCTCTGTGACATATTTGCTTATAGTTTCTTGAGGGTAAAATTATTAAAACAAAGCTAAACTAACATAAAATTCTATTCGAGACATTTTGACAATCCTGGTGAACATTTGCAGAGAAAGCAACTAGAGGGAACATACCGGTATACCATTGTCTGTTCTGAAATCAGTCATATGACATACAGGTGGCATACCCTTGTTTTCTTCAATTTCTTGTTCATTTTAATGCCTGGTACAACTAAAGGTACAATGGTTTGGACAAATATAATGATAACAACAAAAATAGCTCATAGTAGTTTAATTTCAGAGTTGATATCTAACCATTTTTCATGTTTTCTTGATAATAACTAAAATCCCTTCATTTCTTACATCAATATCTATGGTATTCATTCATTCATTCATTTTCTATACCCGCTTTATCCTCACTAGGGTCACGGGGATCGCATGGAGCCTATCCCAGCTACTTAAGGGCGAAGGCAGGGTACACCCTGGACAAGTCGCCAGTTCATCACAGGG